>AYLM01000467.1:0-55540 GCA_001625345.1 Cairneyella variabilis | reverse complement strand
CTCCCCCCACCGAAGCCTATCCGAGTATGTTTTTATCCCTTCCCAGCTCTGCAAACCTCGACTGAGCCCTCTAAATAGCATGGGTAACTACTGCGTATGTGCTAGTCAGCCACGCAACATCAACTGGCGAGTCTTCTTCACCTTCAATGACCTCAAGCTGAGCAACCGTTACTCCCACGATCCCACCTCCATCAACCGATACATCCGAGGATTGCCTGTTTCTGGACGTTGTACCAGAAAGCATCTATGATTCCGAGTACGCAAGGACACAAAGAGCTGTTGGTGTCAATGGGACTAAGGATTGTGGAGACTCCAAGGGCGGTGAGTTAACCTCCTCCAGACTTTACTCTGCAGAAGCACACTAATACTTCTGCTGCACCGGTACTGCTCCGGTTCTATGGTGGCAGATACGTTTCTGGAGATAAAGTTGGAGCAAATGATCCGGCGACTTTGGAATCAAGAAGTATTGCTGAGGATAGAGAAGGAGTGATATTTGTAGCACCAAATTACCGGCTCGGGCTATTCGTAAGTGGAGAAGCAGAATTTGTCAATGATATTACTAACTTCAACAAGGCTGGCAGGCATCTTCTCTCTTCGAAGCATAAGGTGGTACGTCGAATGCAGGTCTCCTCGACCAAAGAATCGCTATGAAATGGGTACAAAAGTATATATCCCAGTTTGGTGGAGATGCAGCAAGAGTTACTGTTATTGGTGAATCTGCCGGCGCTGGATCTATCCTGCATCATATCACAGCTCGGACTTCGTACAACAACTCGGCGCTATTTAGCAAAGCTATCACTCAGTCTCCAGCCTTCCAACCAATTATCAACGCTCAGGAGACCACTACCTTTGAAGAAACCCTTGCACTGGCCTCGAAAGCGGCAAAACACCTCAATCACCACGCTTGCACAGCTGAGAGCTTTACCATTCCTTACGCTCCATATGTAAATGCGGCTCTAGTCGCTGGCAGCGAACATGGCACCTTTACCTTTGAACCGACTGTGGACGGCACCTACGTTCCCACGTTCCCAGTCCACACGCTCCTCAACGGCACCTACGACCACGACGTCAGCGTTCTCGCAGCCCGCAACGAAAACAAGCGCACTTTCTTCACAAGCCCAGCATACGTAATCGGCGACTTGTACCCTCCTATCTTCAACGGCTCATATCCCTGGCCAGCGCAAAATGAGCGCGGTGCCCAAATCACCGAGGAATTCACCGTTGTCCGTAACTCCTATTTTCTCGCCAATGCGTTTGCCAGCAAATCCAAGACTCGGCGGATGCGAAGGTCCGATGGTCAAGAGAGTGCTAGCAGTTCCTGGAAATACATCTTTGCTGTTCCACCAGCTCTTCACGACGATGATATTGCGTACACTTTCTTCGATGGCGACACTCCAACAAACGATAGTGGTGAGGGCCAGTCAATGCTACGTTCGCAGGCATTTTCCAAGAGTATATTCTTGGTTTCGCGGAGACTAGCAAGCCTTGTGCGAAAGGATTTCCGGACTTTCCCGTGTTCAATATGAATGAGACAGCATTGAGTGCGATCTATGCAGATCCAGATGATAATCCAAGATGTAAATGTTGGCAGTCGGCTACATGAATGTAGGGAAATGGCATATTAATAAATAATGTTGTGCATAGATAGTAAAAATTGAAGATCATGTAGACTGTAATATGAAATAAATAGTTAAGACGATGGACTATGAACAGTAGGATATGATTCTGTTGGTCTAGGTGTAGTTTGTTTCCTCTGCTCCCGCAATATCGGTGGAAAGTGAGGGGAAGCATATCACGTTCTCCTCCCTAAGGTGCACCCTCTACACCTCTTGTTCGCCAACAGGCGCTTCCTTTCCGTGGATCATGGTCTCCTTTGCGGGGAATAACTTGCTCAATAGCACATGCAAGCCGCCCGCAACGAGAAACCCGTAGAAGTACCCCAAATAGTAAAAGTCCGTCGGGCCTGCCCCAACCGAAAAACTAGCATTGACCGACTTCACGAACCCTGGACAGGAGGGGAGCGAAGCCACCACAAAGGCCACAGCCGCTCTCCAATTACCGCCATATTTATTGTATGCGTAGATTCCGTGTGGCTTGTACATCTCAGGCACGGAGAGAACTTGCTTATGCACAATCCAGTAGTCCGAGATGAGGATACCAGAGATGGGGGGAAGTCAGATGGTGTAGCCGGACATAAAGTCTATGAGGGACCCGGCCGAGACGAGGATGTTTCATTGGGTCATAGCCCAGGTGCCGATGACTGCGCTGATGAATTGGCCGCGGCGGATGTTGACGTACTACCTATTATTAGCAGGTAGTTGGATTTAGAAGTGTAATGCATGGCTTACTTTTGGGAAGAGGGCAGAAAGATCCGTGGCAACTGAGATGGAGTTCGCTGAGATGTTGACTCCAATCGAGGCGATCAGAATGGCCGTCGTGCAGAAAAACGCAGTTGCTCTTCCACCATATAATGGTAAATCAGAAATTTCAGATGAAGATTTTAGATTTAGAAATACCCGCGAAGTCCAATTATCGATGATCGGCAATGGATCCCAGAGTAGTTCACCGTAGAGAACCTTTGACCCGTTCGCACCGATGAATACAGAACAGCATCATTACAATATATACCACAGGAATTACTATGAGCTGGACTTATGGGCTATTTGGATTCTTCGAATAGCGAGCAAAGTCGTTCCTGGTGCTAGTCAGTAGCTCGAGTAGGTGGCGAACGGAAAGGAGCTCGCTTAGTAGAGGAACACCAACATGTTGACTCCATGTGTAGCGAAATTCCCAACCTGAGCCTAGATGCCACTCGTCATGGCCCATCCCAAAGCAGATTCCTGAACCTCGTAGCCCTGTGACAAAACGTTAGCGCTACCTAATCACTGTTAGCTCTTTCCACATCAAAGCACACATCAAGATTTACCAGCAGTGGAAACAATCCATCCAATAAGAGCAAATCCCGCAATTGGGCGATAATACTCTTGAAAGCGAAGAACCAGCGGGCCTCGTGGGGTAGGGTATAGTGGAACGGCAGACAGATCAAGAAGTATATAAAGTAGCAGATCATGAACCCGGTAGTGATATTGGCGGATCCGGGGAGCGGATTGGAAACGTTTCGGAATCTCAGCCAAATTAGATCATCGATTCTGCGGTCTGATTAGTACGTCCGCATATCTGCGGAAGATATAGAGGATGCTTACAGACGCATTCAGCTCCAGTGTACGTGCCAATGCCATACCAAAAGACTGAGATAATAACCCTGAAAATGGTTATAACATATGCGAAGTAGAATCCATAAGCACTTCTCGCTTGAATCTTCTCATGGAGTTAGCTAAGGAGCAACTCATCTAGACAACCTGACTAGGTACTTAGGGTGGAAGTGATATGCAACCTCACCCCAATGATGCTATTAAATGTTACTAATGAGAAGTTAATCTCGAGCTTTACGAGTAAGTCGAGTGCAGGACTCTAAGCGAGCCCAAATTTGACGTGCCCTTGAGTTCCAACCCCAAAGTTGCGAATATGCATCAGGATTCCAGACTTTTCCATCTCCGAGGTGAGGAGGTGACGAGATAAAGGAATGACTTACCCATGAAAGCCGTCAAAAAATTCACAATTGCAACGGCGACCAAAGCCATTTTCCAAGAGAGCCCAATCACGATGAGGGAGGAACCAATTCTCCGGTCTGAAACAGCGAATGCATCGGAGATCCAGTATGTGACGACTGTGGAGCGGTTGTCAAAAATGTACCGAATTGGGAGACTGGTAATAAATACGCACAATTGTAAGTACGCCAAGTTTGAAATTCTGGAGGATCTGGATTAAGATCCGCTCGAAGGTTAGCCGAAAGAAAACCTAGGAATGAAGAAGAGAGGAGGGGTCTCAATATCCTTGTTTGACCACCTTGTGCCCGGGGCCATGACACTTTCGCCATGTTGAAGAGAGACTTTCTCTTTGAGTCGTCCCCAGAAGGAGTAATTCGTCTCTTCCATAGAACCAGGACCAAGCTCCAATGGCTCCGAGCCTGGCCACTCCTTGCCCTCTGTACATATCTTTGGAATAAAACTTCAAGAAAATGGGAAACGACAATCCGGCTCAAGTATTCAAGTAAAAGGAGGACCAAATACTCGGAAAATATTTTGAGGTCCGCAGGTTCCTTTTGAATCCGCCGGGAACCCAGCGCTTTTCAACCTTTCGCCTCGCTCTTCTCTATGAACCTTATCTGCCTCCACGGCACGCTGCCCTTGGCCGTTCGCAATTGGTAATCAGAAATCTCATGGTATTGGGTCCCTCAACCTGACCCCCAAACCCCATTTCGATGCAGATCTGAAGAGAAAGGGACAGTTGTCAGCCGGTCCCGAGGAACAGGATGGCGATTCTGTGCTCGGAATCACATGAAGTGGACATCTCAACGGGCTGGAAGCGATAAGTGGTCCCAAAGTCCCCGAAGCCCAAGAGTCAGAAGTAAGGATCTATCATTTACTGCATGACAATATGGAGCGGAGGATCAGTTGAGGGCTACCAGTTCTATATTCAGCACCGGCCACTTCTGCCGAGGACACAACGAGAAAGGGAATATATTGAGACTTGAGACGACTAGTCCCGGCGGTTGTACCCAAACCGTCTAGCATGAGATGTTTAAGCGGGAGTACAAGGACGAAAGGCCAGAACATGAGAGATTCAACATCAATCTCGAGGGTCTAAGAGATAAGCATCAAAAGTTAGATGAAGGGAAGACAACAAGAGCCGCCTCCAGCACGCGAACACGTGCCTAGAGCACCTCTTCTAGAGGGGAATAGTGCCAGCATAGAAGCATCAATCAATAGATGTATGTCTTCAGTCTAAGAGGAAAGAAGAGGGAGTCGAAAGGTAGGGACTTCTTCACCTAGCAAAGGTGGATGAACCACCTCCGATCCATCCCTCGGGGTCAACTGGAACACATCTTTCGATCACGGTCAACGAGCTCATTAATCTCAGATTAGTTGCGCTCGGTTCTCGGCTATCCACTATGGTCGTTAGGGGTGGCTTGGTCCTGTCTCTTCATACTGGAGAAGTGCTCGAGCGGGATGTCTTGATTCATGGGAGACACATTGCTGCAATCGCGCCTTGGAGCTATTTTGCAGCGACTGGGGAAGACGTCGACGCAGGTGGCAAGCTCGTGTCACCGGGTTTCATTGACTCGCACTTGCATGTATGGATATGGCCCTCGAGTTCAAGCTTCTTCTCAGGAGCCGGGGCCTCTAAGGCATGGCTTAAGAGCATGTTCCTTGGAAGCAACACTTTTGACGATACAGACTAAGGAAGCCTCAGTGGTCGCTCTTGGAACATGCTCCTAAGCCACGCCTTATGCATCTCGGCGCCTCTGCAAAGGATCTTGATACTAATATGTTCATAATTTGAATATACAAAGCCAGTTCCCGGGGAACTAGCAAGATTCAGTGTTCCCCGCGGAACAACAACCCTTTTGGCCGATGCAAACTGCATTGCTAATGTGTTCGGGGACGAGGAATGGACTTCACGGGTCAGTCATTCACAGCGGTGGCCGATCCATGGAAAGACTTACAAGTTGAAGGAAATACAACCACACCTCTCTGGATTTTTCGTCAAGTTTCTCGTAAGATTCCAGGGAATCCTCCCGAGCTAGACCTGGGAGAGACCTCGGTCTCCACGAAGAAACTCTGTGAGAGAGTTTCCCAATCAGAAGCAGTGACACTGAGCGAGAGCAATCCATTCTCTCTTGATGTTGCATCCGCACAGAAACAAGCCGCCGCTCTCCATGCAGGGAAGCGAATCACCGGTCATACTGCTCTGCTTGAGAATGAACCTCTATGGGCATACGCGGCTGGTGGAATAGGCGACGACCCATAACTCTCACCAGCCTGCTGACGTTATTGAGAGATTGAGATTAGGGATGATGTTGACCGTTATGAGTAGATTGATGAACTCAGATATTAGAAGCATCTTTAGTGATATCCCCATGTTGAAAGGAGGCCTCGGACATATATCATTCTGTGCTGATGACAAGCTTGTCGGGGACTTGGATTCGAAGGGTCATATTGATCATCATGTCCGCACTGCGATCCGCCTTGGTGTGGATCCTCTCGCTGTCTATCGTATGGCGACCTTGAATCCAGCATTATATTACCGCATCGACCATCTGATTGAAAGTGTCACACCTGCGAAACTGAGGATCTGCTGATTCTGAACGACTTAGAGGATGCTCGGTCAGTGAAATTATCTTATTCAAAGACATTATTTGTTAATGTACGAGAAATCCCACCACAGTAATCATGAATGGCAAAGTCGTTGCAAGAGACAACCCTTTTTTCCAGAACTTGAACACCATTCCGGCTTTCACGCTCAAGAGCATTCATATTGATCCATACTTCACGGATCCTGTCAGTTTCCGAATTGCCTCGATGAAGAGCGCTTGGGTCCAGGCGATGGAAATGTACAACGGCTACTTCAAACGAGCTTTTCATGTCCGACTCGCTCCCTCAGGTTCAGGTAGTCTCGAATCTGATATCACACGAGATGTTTTAAAGGTCGTCGTGATCGAACGACATCATGCCACCCAAAATCGTGGGATTCGGTTCGCAAGAGGATTTGCACTCCAGAAAGGTGCTATTGCTTGCACGACGAATTGCGAAAATCAGAATCTCGCGGTCATCGGGGCATCGGATCAAGAAATAGCTGGTGCTGTCAAGGCTATCATGTCCATCGGAGGAGGATTTGTCGCCGTCCTTGACGGCAAGATCCTTGGTTCTGTGAGACTTGACGTTGCTGGCTGCATGTCTTCAGAACCTTGGGAAAAGGTACGAGATGACTCCATTGTATGCGACCATGCAGTTCGCACGAACAGCTAGGCATGGAAAGCCTTGGTGGAGACACGAAAATTGGAATATCTGTACTGGCTTATTCGGCCTGGCATTTCTTCGAAGCTTCTCTATAGCCCTAAGTGATGGTGGCTTTAACTTTCTGGCTTGTGCCCCTTTTGCCACTTTCGTTCTGGTCTCCTTCGGCAGTAAATGAGACATTTCTGCTGATCCTTCATTCACCAATCCACGGCAGGTATGTCTTCTCCGTGCAGGGCTTATTGCCCGAGTGGATGATACAGTGTTGTGTAATGCCCAACTGACCAGCGACTGTCGGTCATTGTCGCATTACCTCAAGTACTGGCAAAATGAGCCTCCATCTCCCTCTTAAGTCTTTCCCACAGTGCTTTCAATTCATCCGGGCCCTCCCATGCGAGCTTCTCATGCAGTGTAGCCACTCCACCCTCGTAATCTTTCATGTTTGGCCAAGTGGCACTCCATCGATAGTCAAGTTCCATCCAGGGCATGGCTCCCTCCCGTCGAAACGCATAGTTGAGTAGACTCTGCTCCATGGTCGTTGGATCAAACCGCCATCTATGTCTCGTCACAGACAGAAGGTAGGAGAACATCTCATGAGAAGGTGCTAGCACCCAGAAGCCAGCACTGAACTTGTTGGTTGGCGGTGGTGGGAAGGGATGGTCACGCTCGCCATTGAATTCATTGTTGGACCTAGCTGCAAAGATGTAGTTGGCTGGGAGCGGATCCTCGTCGCTTCTGATATGTGATGTCCTATGAGCAAGCGTGGTTGAGGGTATGGAGACGATTAGCTCTTCAAATATCGCATCGATTGGACGAGTTAAGGTCGTGTCGGCGTCCATGAATAATACTCGATCATATTCCACCATCTCAAACAGTCGAAGTTTTGCGAACTGGTCTTTCCACCTGGTAATGCCGGTTTTGATCCACCCTGGGAGTTTCATAGCTTCGGCCTCGATAACGGTTGCTCCATCTTGCCGCAACCTTTGCTTTTTGGCCTCTAAGACGTCAGGGGTGACTAGTACTATGAACGGGATCGACTTGTTGCTTCGAGTTTGCTCAGCATGAAGAAGTTGGTAAGACAACATACGGGTTGCTGTATAGTAAAAGTCGTCGTTGATGCTGGAATCTCCGCAAAGGAGGGTCGCAAAGGCAAAGCGAGACGATGGAGAGACAGGACTCAAGACTCCATATGTGGGATCCAATGTGACTTGTTCACCAGGGCTGAAGAACATGTACCAGGTCAAACAGGCCACAAGAGCAACCGCTGCGAGGTACAGCTTTCCCCGTCGCCGAGACATGTTCCCAGAATGGTTCATGTTGACAGAGGTCAGCGGTTGAGATGGAGGAACGTGAGGTCTGCTAGAGCGAGGTGCAAGAAAGCTTACATTTGACAAAGAGCAAGGCTACCAGACCAGAGTGCCTGGGCGGCGAGTAATTCAGGCCGTTTGGCTCGTGTCAACTGCCGGCTTTCTTATGCGGCACAGCGAATGGCAAGCATCTTTACGAAGTGCACTGTACGATGATTCGTCTAAATCAACGTTGCCTGCTCCAAAGGAATGACATACATAATGCGGATAAAAGGTTCTTGGCAAAGACATCAAGCGCACATAAATACCTCGTGTTTGACATGTATTACATACCTCCCTTTTTCGATTCGAAAGCATTTGGGCGGGTCACGGCGTAGTACAAAATCGGGCATGCACTTGCCCCACTCTACAACGTCCTCTCGCAAAGGCCGTTACCGTAAGAGAACTGAGCCGCTGACTCAGAATGGTAATTTTATGTTGATATTGATGTTGATTTACGAAGGTGACAAGAGACATTAGAGATTCGGCCTCACATACTTTCTGAAGTGACAGACATTCTCCTCCTGTTAAAATCCTCTTTCAGTTGAAATGCCTCCCTCACTCGATCACATAATCATCCTAGTTCCCTACGCATCTATCCAAACACCACCCTCCTGGCTCACCAAACACTTCACAATCACCCCCGGCGGTACACACGCTGACGGAAAAACCGCCAATAACCTCATCTGCTTCCGGGATGGCAGCTACATCGAATTGATTGCATTCATCAACGACGACCCGAAACACCGAGAGGGGCATTGGTGGGGAAAGAAGAAGCTCGGAATCGTCGACGTCGCATTCACACATGCTACCGGCGATGCTCTGACCCATTTCTCAGAACTCGAAGCTCGTCTAGAGAAGCTTTCATATGGAGACGATGCCAGCGCCATCAAAGTCGAGTACGAGAAGCCTGTCGCAGGAGGCAGGAAAAGGCCAGATGGGCAGGACGTGAAATGGAATGTCACATTCCCTGCTGTTACGAATGGGTATCAGAGAGGAGAACTACCTTTCTTCTGCTATGACACGACGCCGCGAGCTCTACGGGTTCCATTCTCAGAGGAAAGCGTCACGCACCCGTGTCTCGCATACGGTGTCAAACAGCTAGGCATCTTCGTCCCTGACTCTCGAGTTCTTGCGCTGTCGCAAGCGTATTCCGCCGTCCTTGGGATTCCCAATTCGTCCGAAGCCAAGCAAGTGCAGACTTTGGGGACTTTTGCAGTGGAGAGGTTGAATGCAGTCGAAGAGACAGAGAAAATCAACATCTATGTGCAAGCACCTGCGAAGTCGCAGGTTTCTAAATTGGAGAAGAAAGATGGGTTGCTTTTGGGTGATTTGGTCATTGGATGCTACGTAACGTTTGGCAACATCCAGGGCGTGATAATGATAGATGATGTGGGCGAAGAAGGGGTGGGAAGAATAAATTGAACTTGACCTGCCTTCGGGATGGAGATGGCTGTCCAAAGAGGAGTTTGAAGCTGGCAGAACTAAGAAAGGAGTCGTTGCAGCTGCTCGTGGAGGATACGATACCAAGATCCTGGAAGTTGGCCCTAAGTAGATGGCCCCCGTCCGTACCGGATGAAATTCACATGAAAATAAAAGTTCATCCTTTGCATCAAAGATAATCGCCTATGGAAAGGGTATCATATGTCCAAAATCAAAGTATGCTCGCTACCTTGCTTTTCGTAATTCGTGTCTCATCAGAGGTCAGAAAATTTTTACCTCTCGAAAACTAGAATATTTCATGCATTCTCATGCAATAATGAGCTGCGATTATTATTAGCCAAGCTTGTAACTTGGGCAGAGTGTCAATCTTACCTCTATGAGCCTATCCGTTAATGCGGTACATTGTCTGTCATGTTCGTTTGTTGTGTGGAAAGTCGACGATCGCCAAAGTCCACCAAATCCAATCCCGTCAAGAACATCTTCTAGCATCTCTGCTGTATCGACTCCGCCAGCAAACTTCGGATTTGAAGTCAAGGTCCTTAGAAGTTGATGGGCTGATTCGAGAGTAATAGCGTTCTGACACCCGATCAGAAGGTCATCAAGAATCCGAATCACAGGCCCGCATCTAGTTATGGAATGTTAGCAAGGCACTCTGATTACTCCTTTCATCGAGGCGCTTACAGGTGTAAAATTACAGTAGGTCGCTTGGTGGCAATCCTGTTCAGCCAAAGTAGGCCATGGTGCTGCACAGTATCCTCAAGGTAGTGAAAGTCAACGATACCGATAGCAGCATTGAGCAGAAGCTCCTTGTCTTTGACCACTTGCATATCTATGACATCTAGAAGACGCTCATGAGAATCATCGTTGATAGAGGCGGTCCAGCCAGCAAGCCAGAGACTTTCCTTGGCATCCTCTAGTGTCGTTGCTCGCGACATCAGAAGCCCTAGGTAGGGCAAGCAACTGATGTCTTTCGGAAATCTTGACTCGAGGGCCACACTGGAACTTGTGACCTCAAGGAAGGTAGAGAGGACCCGAGTGGCTGTACTTTTCGTGACAGAGTCTGTGAGGCCTTTGACCAAAGTTGCGCAAAGAGCAAAGTGAAAATTCTCAACATTAAAATGGATACCGTAGATCTCGTCCAGCTGGATGGCAGCATCTTCAAGAGGAAGTCTTCCCTGTAAGAGCGTGGGTACCATTCGTCCGCCTTTGAAGTCGCCTGAGGTCGCAATATTGCTCAACACGGCTTCGAGAAACAATGCCGTGCAGTTAAAGAGAGTTATCGGGACTAGTCTGACAAGCGACAATGCGAGCCAGAACAATTGCATTCCGTAGCGAGAGGCCGAAGGAAGCTTGTCCATCATCTTAGTTAGTGATGTGACGATAGCAATAAGCATCTCACTGTCATTGTCCTCCATAAAACGGCCAATACTGTTCCTCAAGGCAACAAGCACTTGGTACAAAAGGTCATCATCCACGTCCTCACGAGCTAGGCATCCCATCACCGCGAAAGCACGTGGTTGAATGGCGGGATTGCTCTGAAAAGCCGTACTGGCAACCAAGCTCATCCATCTCGAGCGCCAAGCATTTGACAAGTCTACCGATGGAGCACCGACTACACTAATTTCGGCCAGGAGAACAGAAAGACTCTCTGTTGCGATCAAAGTTGGAACGCTGGAGTCATGTATAGATGAACCAGAATGGTTATCACGGGCCGGTATGTTGAATAGAGAGTCGTTTCGAGGTTCTGATAGTGATAGGAGCAGAACCTTCAGTCTTGCAAGCTTGCTCTCTTCCAGTGAGAATGTAGTGCACATTGCGTGTACGGTGTTAACGAGCAGACGCCGCACCATGAGCCTTACATCGGTGGATCCCGTATTTGCAAGCATCGTGGAAAGGTGGAAAAGCTCAGGTAAGTACAACTGAGACTGGACGCCGCTGTCAAATGATATGGACAGGCAAAGGCGAAGAAGTACACAAATTTCGCCCCAGACCGTATTTTCTGGTAGTGATCTTGTAGGCCGCAGAGAAGTGCGATTAAGAGCTTTCCTGAGTCGCGAGAGAAGCTTTCCGCGAATGGTAATTGTACCAAGGGAAGCGATGACAGATCCTAGAACCTCTGTCCGTTCATCGTCAGTCCCAAAGCCCAAAGCTGCTTTGACGACCTCGTCCAGGAAAATGTCTGTGTAGATCTCGTCTTTGCTGATCGCAGGCCAGATACTTTGCTCGAGGGTAATACTTAGGGCTATATCAGAAATCGCAACTTCGATGAGTTTCCGAAATATCGCTGCAACCTTTTCTCTCGCCTTATCACTATCTTGATCCGTAGGAATCAGACTGGTCCGTAACCCAGGAAGCCATGGTGCCATATAGGCAAGACTAAGCGGCCTTTGAGAGTATGGAAAACTCTCCCACCCAACGAAAAATTCGTTAAGAAAGTCGGCGGTGAGACGAGGTTCGGAAACAGCAAGCTGTTGGCTGATATCAACGATGAAATGCGATGGATTCAATGGGACACAAAGTTCTATCATAGTTAGCTTGATGGTTCCTCCCAAATCGTGATTCTTACCTTTTGTACTCATGAATTTCGAGTCCGCTGCAAACTTGAAGGCCCTGCAGAGAGCGCAAAGGAGATTGTACGAAGCTAGACGGAGCACCTGATCAGAACTCGCCATGTTGGTCAGAGCTATGTTCAAGAGAGTCCCAGGCACATCCTGAGGCCGCACCAATCGCTCGAAAGACTTCAGAGTCCTCAACTCTTTGCCGTACTTGGCTTTAGCACCACGAATAGCCTGAAGAACATCAGGTTTTCTAAGACTTGTAAAGTACATCACAATTTTCCCATTCTCGGTACGGAGGCCAAAAGCTGAATCGTCTTCAGTTTGTATCGAAGTTGGTGCTTCATCCACCTCTGAGAGGCGGAATATATCATTGACAGTCGCATGCAACCTTAGGCCGGGAACTACCTCTTGCTTCTTCGTCGTCGTGACCTGAACAAACTGGCTGCCAACTTTTATCACGACTTCAATCTTGCCTTTCGTCTTAGAAAGTCTGATAATGGGCTGGAATACATATCGAGTGTCCGTGACTACGCTGATTGTCTCCTTGGGAAGATGCAATTGGCTGAGATGAAAATGAGCCTGGAGATCTTGTAGGCTTCCAATGAGATGATAATCAACGTTCTTTGGATGGAATGCACTGTTCTCGCTTTTGGCTGAGAGCCGCAGGATGCGTCGGAAGCATTTCCTGGTCTTGAGTCAGTCTCACACCAACATATCCAAGCCAGGAATTTCTGCCTACCTAAAAGCACTGTTCATGTTGTAGACATATACCCTTGAAAGTTGCTTTGATAATTCAGAAGGGGTCAAAAGGTCCAATTTCCGAAAGAGAGCATCCTGTGGTTCATTTTGACCATTATAACAAGTTGCATCAATTAGAATCCCGAACGGACGGTGCCACATACGACTCGCGATCTGCACATATTAGTGCAGGCCTGAAGTAGTTAGGCAATGCTTACCTTGAGATACCCAAACAAGAGGAGCTCATAGTCCGTGCTTTCAGTGTCGATATTACGGAGAATGATACAGATCATGGGAAGTCCGTCCTAAACAATGTAAGCACGAAGCGTACGTGAGTATTAGTAATATATACCTTGCTTTCGCCACCATCATACACGGCTCTGGTGGAGACAAGAGATTCCGTGTTTCTACCGGCGTTTCGGAGCATGAAATGTTGGAAGCGAGAATATGAAGGAGGATTGTTCGACGAAATTGCAGGTCGATTCCAGGAGACGTCCATAGGCGGAGGGCCCAGGTTTGTAATAAGTTTGCGAAGAGCCTCAAGGATTGGAATTTGCCCTTTGGTGATTTCGACCAGCGAGCGCACTGCATCTTTCCTCTCTCGTAGTACAATCTTCTGCCGTACGTGGTCCCAGTGATCGTAAAGGAAGCGATGCAAGGCGACGCATGATCCGAAGTCAAAAGATTCGGACTCGATTGCAGGATCCATCACACTTGGCGGTACCTATACCTGTAAGAAGAGACTAAAAATGGAGTAGAGGGTGACTTACAGAGATTTCTCGCAAGAAGGCCGTCACGCGATATATGTTTTGGGTTAGGAAGTCATTGAGAGGAAACATATATGGCTCCTTTGCCCCGAATAGAACATTGTTGGCCAGATTCTGGACGACCTTTGCGATGAGAAGCAGACCACGTCGCATTTCCTTTGAGGGTGCGGATGTTATCAAACCTTCTGCATCCGGAGCTACGATAGCCGGGCAGAAGAAACGAAGGAATATGAAAGCTCCAACAGCTGTAAATTTGGCCTCTGGAAATCGTTTCATAACAGCCTCGGAAATCTAGTCTGGTTTAGCACAAATGACCGGTCGAATTCCAAAGGTACTTCGACTTACGATGCTGCATATTTTTCTGAAGGAGATAGGTATGTGTGCTGCAGAATTGCAAATATCATCGATGAATACTTTTGTGACAACACGGAGCTGGAGCGCATTTTTCTGAAGCTCTTCAGTTGAAGCTGTTCGGGCCGGATCGAGCTCGAGGTCGAGATCTTTAGATGTCAAGACGAGGCGCTCCAAGACCTTCTGTAGAGTTGCTTTCAGGTATGCTGCCCCTTTCCACTTAGCATAAACCGAGAGCATTTTTGTTGCCACACAGTTTCGCCTCAACAGTTCTGCTTCATTTTCTGCTGGAGATCAGCACTATGTATTTACTAATACAGAGGAAGACCTGCCTGTCTCTTCAACTTCATGCTCGATCAGAGCCTCCAATAATACAAAGCCGAGGCCTCTGGAATCGAAGATATTGAGAAGCGATATTGTCATCTCATCGACTTCTGTGCTTGGACAAGCGTCGCAGAGCGCAATAGTCAATGCCATGTCGTCGATAAGTAGCTATAAGAAGTCAGCTAGGGGTTCATCTATTGCAAGTCGTATTTGCCTACATCAAGAAGCTCGTCATATTTCTCGTTCACAGCCGCATCGGAAAGATTATTGAATTCCGTTCCTTGAATCAGAATATTGCAAAGGACTTTGACAAATGCAGTTCTAATATCAAGGTCCTCGTGATACCCTATTCCAAGAGAGTGCTTCAGGCCCACATCAATGTTCGCGCTGAGGAGGTTAGACAGCGCACTAATTGCAAGTTCAGGGGTAGTCATGGAGTCGTCGCTCACGGCAGTGGTTAGCCGGACCTCGTTTCGTCCAATCTCTGCCGATTCGCAGTTCAACAAAGAGAGAAATCTATTGAAATATGTGTGAAACATCTGAGCTTTGAGATCACTAGTGTCAGCATCAGTTTGGCCTTCGGCGGGTTGGAGAGGTAGTCGATAAGTCAAGTCTGCAAGTGCCTTTAGACAGGCTCTGTCCAGGTCTTTTTGGAGTCGGAGGATCTCATCGACACGAGTACCAGCAGAAAGAACGGCATCTTTGGGTGTCCCTGGGCGAGCAATCCAACCAAAAATGACCTCCAAAAGCTGATTCCGGATGCGCACGTCATGCCTGAGGTTCAGAAGCTCCTTCTTCTGAGTGACGGTCTCACACAGTTGGCAAATCTTGATCTTGACTCTTAGAATGCTTGCCCCTTCGGTGAGATCATCTAGGAATCTTGAGAAGCTCAGCGTCAGAGCACCTACGTCAATTGACAGAGCGGCACCAACATCAGCTGGCCCACCTAGCCTTTCGACAATGCTTTTCAAGAGAGACGCCGCTTGTTCCGCGAATATGACCCTCGATTCTATGGACAACGAGGCATTAGTCCGCGGGCTATCGAATAGTGCTCCTAGTTCTGATTCAAGAGTCTCGAATAGCGGGAGATAAAGGGGCGAAGCAAGTTCAGTGGACAATGTCTCTCTGGTTGCTTCACGTATGCGAACATTGTTACTGGCTAGTAACTGAATGCTCTGCTTCATGTATCTGCTCAGAAGGGTATCATCATAGCTTTCTGGAGAAAGCCTATCGATCCATCTCAGGCCTGCCAGGCCCGACTCTTCAGTTGCTAGACTCTGATCTGAGATGCAGATACCTCCAAGTGACGCAAGAAAACCAGAGTAGTTTCGCCACTCCACAAGAGACCTCTCATCCAGCATGTCTGCTGATCGAGCAAAAATCTGCTTGGAGAGTTTTAGCCAGCTATCGAATACGGTCTCCCACGCAGTCAATATTCCTGCGGTGGGTTGCTGCATCTGTCGGAGCAGCGCTCGAACACGCTTCTGAAAAGCTACTAAGCCAGTGAACCGAAATTCTCTCGTCGAAATTTCCAAATATATATCTACGTTCCGAAGAGTAGGAACGAGGGTTTTGGTTGGTCCGGATCGAGCGGCTGGTCCATCAATAAGATGTGCCTCCTCACAAAACAAGGATATGCACTTTGTGACTAGTTGGCAAACCGAAATGTCAGTGGAGCAAAGGGATACTAGAAATGCCGTCTCGAGCTTAGTACAAGCAGCGGCACGCTCAGGCATGTCTTCAGTGACTTCTGTCAGCTCCTGCAGAATTGTTAGTATCTCTCTTGACATTATTTTTAGATGGAATGAAGGAAGCAAACAGAGTAGACACACATCAGTTGATTTCAAGAGTGCTAGCCGCGCCTCTAGATAGTCATGAATAAATCCAAGGGTTGATTTCTGGTCATCATCCATTCTGACCAGTTTTTCGGAGACCGTGAGCAGTACAACGGAACTGAGGTAATAGCCAGTGTTAGTGCGAGCCCGGATTCTTGGTCAATAGCATATACTAGGTGCTGATACAGAGATGGAAAGCACGAACAGTGAAAGGAAAGAGGGTCCTGTGGAAGAGAAAAACAGTCGACCACATGGGCGGAAAGGGTCTTTGAAACTGCTCCAAAACTGCGAGTAGTCCTGCAGAACTTTCTAGAGCAGCTCTGAGCGACCGGGAGTTTCAATCGATTGCTTGAAAAGGGTGATAACTCACGTCGACTTCCAAAAGTTATACTTGAACGATCGAGAACCGAGGCTCTGACTTTTCCGCCAGAGCGAGACAGAGCCCTCTGTCATAACTTTGCGAGCAACAGCATTAGTGAGATATCTGATTCGCTCATCATCTGTTACAAGATATACTGTGAACGATGCACATATGTTCTCAAAGAAAATTATCCAATCATCACCATCGCTTGGTGCTCCAATGAAGAGAGTAAGCGGGGATGCGTCTAAAAAGACAAGGATGCTGTAGATCATGTCTATAGAAGTAGAGATCTCGAGTGGTTTCAGCAAGGTATATTGCTCATCCGGATATGAATCCCGTGGTCTCGACGACGTTGACTGACATCTGTTAGAAGGTTTACTATATCTTAATACATACCATACCTTGAGCTGTATTCTAACAAATTCGGCAACCTTAGCAAACAAAGGTTGATATTCTTCAGCATTAGATTGTCTGGCAAAATGGGAGCACGCCGAGATGACAGCAATCTTGGAGTCCTGCGGCGAATTTGGAGCCAAACAAAGGGGAGCTAGAGATTCTACACAAGTTTCGAAATTGAGGTGAGCAAGACTGACGAAGGCAGCCGTCATAAGAGTGTTGTCAATGTTAGCCGTGTCCATCCCCGGAGTGTGCCTCCTGAAGACAGCATCCTTCACCTCTTCTTGAACATCCAAAGCATAGCTGAGGAGCGCCGCGTCACTGTCGAGAGGGAAGTGTCTGGCAACTCGCAACACAGAAGTCAAACAGTAAATGGCTGTCTCGTTTCTGTTTCTCAAAGCCTTTCTCAGCATCTCCAGAAAAGAAACCTTTTTGGAGATACTGCTGCTTTTGATGTCTCGCATGTTGCTCGCAACTTCGAAAACGTCCGGAAGTAGGAAAAGAAGAGACGTCTGGAAGGGAAACAGTAAAGCTTTCCGTCTGCTCCCCTCAAACATGGTGTTCGTCATGTCGAATAGGGTCTCTGCTCCTCCATCCAGCCTCTTGTGCATAGAGTGTAAGTCGATGAACTCCTCGGGATTGCGTTCAAGCCACCTTGTGATCAGAATTGGCAGCACTATCGCTACTGTGGTCTGAAATGCTTTGCGGAGGTGGAGGAAACTACCACACAACTCCTGAATGATAACGCTCAGCTTTCGACTATCGACCCAGAATGATGAGACAAGTCGAAGTGTGATGAGTGCGCTCCTGTCATCCTCGCCCACGAAGTTAGGCTGTGAGGGGTTTCCCGCTTGTTGGTGAGCAGATTGTTGAAGCGCATTTCTCAGGTACTCGAGCACACGACTCCAGTTCGAGAATGAGACGTACTCGATGATCCCTCTAGTATATGCTTCAATGGCATCGGATTTTTCTAGAAGCAATTTAGAAACCTCAGTACCATTCGGATGCCCATTGACAGCGCCTGTGGTGTCAAACGGCGCAGAATCAGCTGCAGGAATGCTTTTAAACACATCGTCTAGGATGTTGGCCGCTGGGAGAACATAGCTTTCGGAAACGGGCCTTGAAAATGACTTGATAGCGTCTATCAACTTTTTGACGAGATCATCTGGCAAAGGTTCTGGTGGATTATCCCGCTCTAAGAGTTTGTTTCGAGATGCCCGTCTTTTCTGTCCATAGCGTGCATCTGGCACAGGTGTGTCCTTTGATCCATCTGAGCCAGAGCCTTCGGAATCTAAGCTTTGCCCATCATCCCCAATGGAGACCTGCGAATTCACACTCGCCCAGTGCGTAGAGCAGCATTCCGCGAGTAGCTCGACGACATATAGTTCGGAATGGAGAACGTGGATAGGGTGCGTTTGGACGCCCTTATAGGGTCTGGAGAGGTCTTCGAGTAGCTGTACGAGAGTCTCTACAACGATTCCAATGCAAGACGTGCTGACGCCCACAAGAGTCGCGCAGGTGAGTATGACAATCTCGTCGCGGTTAAAGTCATGTAGCGGAGATCCCGTTCGATGTGGTAGCTGAAAAGAACATAGGTTAGCAGATATTAGAGCAGTTAGAGGTACCTCCGTATCTTACTCGTGTTGCAAGTCGCTCCACGAGAGTGACGACCAGGCTCGAGTCCTGACTCATGACTGAAGTCGCACTCCGGCCACGGTGCCAAGCTTATCGACAGATGTCAGGCATGCGGCTGGTCCTGTGAACATACGGGTATGTCGTCTTCGAGGGTATGAGGGGTCGAGACAGTGCTGAGTGAATTCAGAAGAGCCTCGGACATAGCCTGCGACTGGTGGGGTACTGGCGCCTGTTCAATCGCGAGTCAGCGCGGCGAAGATATGCTGTGCTTCGCGAAGTCTTGTTGCGTTGGTGTGTCGTATGCCGAAGCTGCGAGTCCAGTGTTCACTAAGGTCGTACGTTACTTGGGTACCTGTCTGTACCTGAAAGCGTCTCGGAGGTCCTCGCGTGTGCGTGTGGTGGGCTGTGGCCTCAATTCGGGCGCGGCAGAAAGGCGGCGCCATGATGTGCATGGACAATCCTTGCTCAATGGTGGAGGGGCCCGCTTAGTTGACTCATTTGCGCGAGAGCAGCACTCTCAGGCGAAGAAAAAAGTGGCCGGTATTGGTATCTGCCTATGTCTAACTTTCAGGCTTCAAGAACAGCTACAAACCCGGAATCAAATTTTCTAAAAAATAATTAACGTCCATCCCTATATAACGGAAAACCCTATGTGCCGGAAAAAAAGATAGGTACTTTGACTTCGAGCATCTTAAAATCTATACACACCTCAATATCTCCTATATTTTCTTATAAGTTATATTCTGTGGCCACTCTTGGACACCTTAAACCATTCTCACTAACAAATCATAGTCGCATCATCGCCCTTACACCTAATTTATAAAGAGCCTCCTTTTAGAGCGTAACAGACTTCCTCCACTATACCTCTACCAACGAGCCTATACTGTCTTTAATACTTATAAAAAGGTCTTATACGAGCTCTAAGGCCTCGCTACTATGCTGTAGATCATTACAAGTCCTTGTGGCTGCTGCGGCGTGCGAATTCATATAAGGTCGCTACGCGGATCAGTACTTCTGTAGAAACGACTAACGATATTTGGGTTGGAGCGAAACGAACCCGCTCGGCCCCATAATATTTACAACGTTATTCCATTTATCAAACCTTAGGCATACAGGCCAGAAGTGGCTGGAGGTGGCTGGAGCGCCACATCCAGTTCTAGGCAAGAAAATCGCAGACCTGTACCTAAAGTCGCAATGAAACCATCATCGACCCTATCGTCTCGCACATACCAAAATCTCGCATGCTAAAGTTCCTTAAGCACACTGCTAAGTGGCGGCTAGGCCGGCTCGTACCATGCCTACTACCCTCAAGCTAGATCGCCGGAAACCCATCACATACGAGTCGGCACTTTAGAAATATGCAAATATCAGCTCAGCAGAACACCTTGACGCAGCGGCGAAGCTCTATCAGTTACTCTGGGACAGAACTATTCAAGCTCTTGTTAAGCACCACTTAAGGCTTAACATTTTTAGAAGCGTATTTGTCTGCACTATAATGGTTGTGCCATGCGGTCCACTGGGGAAAAAAAATTAAAAAAAAATACGACGGAGGCTGCAGGAGGTAAAGCTCTACAGAGATTACTGCTTAAGAACTAAGCTCGACCAAATGATTACAAGCAGAGGATGTTGGCGTGATTTTGCGGAGTTTGAGACTACTAAAGGCGAAATAAGAACGACTGAATTAGCAACACTTAGAGGTTAGAAATATGTGCAGTTCCAGCCAGTGGCACATCAGCTGCTGAGGCACTTCTTGATATGTCTCTATGATATAGATGGCCTTACTGCAGTTCCTAGTAGCTCGCGCCCGAATAAGAGAATATCCCTGAACCCTCCGCCATATCTTTCCAACGGGTGATACCCGGGTGCGAGTTCCGTTAACTATAGTACCTACTCGGCAAATCGTTCTCCAGGAGCTAATACCATTAGCTCTCGTCGAGGACTCCGAAAGGCAAGCGCCGCTTGAAACTGTGGACTGTTCACAGCCACATCTTTATGCGCAGTTATGATATGTCTTCTCAGACTCTGTTTTCGTGCATATAGATACGGATAATTCGAGCTCGGGCAGAACAGACACGGATGTTCTCTAGGCTCGTGAACAGACCGATGCTTTATTAACAATGCGCGCGAAGTGAAACCTTTCCCAACCTTACTTCGTAAGCAACCTTCTGTTTGGCATAAGAATTCATTGTCCTCTTCACCAGTAATGCAGAAGAGCATATTCTTATTTAATGCATCTGATAGGAGAGAATTTTCGATGCTTAATGCACTTGTCCCGACCCCTGTGTACGGCTGGTATGCCGAAGTTTGTTGAAAGGGAACTACGGTATGCGGGATCCGGGTGTTTGGAAAGGCTCCCTCGTCAGTGGATATTCGGAGGATAGAATTATCTGTGGATGTGACGTCGAATGACTCATCCTCAGTGAAATATAGCTCTGTGGCGAGCGGCTGTTCTTGTAGAGCACCTGTGTCTTTCAGATATTGTAGAGTCTCCTTAATCCAAACACTATGCTCAATGAACAATTGTGCTGTTATGCCAACGTCTTCCAGCTCTTTCCGGACCGCACGCCAGACCTCCTGCTCATCAATGGATAAGGAGTTTGTCGATACCACAGAGTCTTCTCTCATACCGCTGCGGACTTCATCTATAAACTTGTATAGCATCGTTTGGACTGTTTCCTGTGAAGAGCTAGAACAACAATTAGAGACGCAAAGATTTAATGTATAAATGGGCTTGTACCTAATAAGATGCGTATTTAGCGTGTTTAGAAGCCCAATGCTTGTGCCTAATCGGCCTCGTAATTCCGCAAGTTCACCTGCACTCCATATTGTCCGCTCCCAAGCCCGTTGACTGGCTGTGGGCAGGGCATTAAATCTCGAAATAGAACTCGCTATTTCTTGTAAACATTCAAAGCAGCTGTTGACGGTCCCAGTGATATGCTCGATATCTTTTTGCTCAGGGCTGAAGGCCTTGACTTTCTCGACTGTGAGGTCGAGAAGGGAGCGAAAGCATGCGACATCGGTTGCTAAGGTTTGGAAGTGGAAAGACAAGCTGCAGGCTTTATATGTTTCAAAAGCAAGAGATGCTGTAACCTCTATCGCATCGATACGGTTTATTAGCATTGAATCTAAGAGATAGACTACGATCAATAGAGATGACATACGGATATTGTATATGTCCCCGAGATGGCCTTTCCCCCCTATGCAAACGTTCTCGAAATGATGCCCTGGTGAAGGCATACTTGTCAGCTGGCTAGGGCTCGCTTAAGGCCTGAAGAGCTGAAAATGTTGGAATATTGTGAGGGCCTTAGGCCCTGTAAGGACCACTGTAGCCTGCCAGGCTATAGTGGGTGCCTATAGGCTGTAGTAGGCTACAGTGGTTGAGTCACAGGCCCTACAGGGCCCAAGGACCCTATAAGTACGGACTCCATATTCACTGTATAGAGGGATTAATCAAGTCAATTTCTATTAAATCTTACCCCAACATGACCTAGTTGACAATACTTAATTTTCCCCTATACGAAAGATCTTTCAAGATGATTTCTAGAATGTAGAATGCGTACCGATGTGATTTGTACCAATGTATTGTTGGCCTGGGCCATTGTTCTGATTACCGGTACTATTGTTGTTGTACTGGTTTCCTTCCCCAATATTGGCATTTAAGGCGCCACTGCCATAGTGTGAAAATGTAGACGGTTCTTCAAAACCATCTGGCAAGGAAGGTTCCATCTTAGACACTTCCTCAACAGCCTTTGCCAATTGCTCTTTCGATCTTAGTGTCGTCACTCCTGGAAAGTTGGTTGTCATGAGTTGTAGGTCATCCAGAATTCCCCCAGTCAACTCCTCCACGCGACCACCCTTCCCAATTGTCCGAGCAGCTTTCACATACCGATCCAACCTCGAATCATTATTATCTGGCATGACTTTTTGGAAGAGCTCCTGGAGACGTGTTGCTTGACGTCGGCAGTTTTCGAGGGTAGGCTTGAAGGCAGCTTTTTCAGCGTCGTTAGCTTCGTTCTCGACATACTCTCCCGCATCTTCGAGTAACTTCGATATAAGGGGAAGTTTTGACGCCGACTTCTTGAAATTGGTCGGAAGGCCTCTTGCATCTTCAACAGCCTCGCAAACTTGCTGAGAAGCTTGAATAATCGCAATGATGGAAGACACCAAGCCTAAGACAAGACCGGCTTCAGCGCCTGACATATCGGTGGGATCGGATCGCGGTAACTGGCAAGAGTAGCGAAGGCAGATCGGAACCAAAAGCTTCAGAAGACGGCTTTCAAGTAGATCAGATCGGTTCCTAGGGTTTCGTAGATTTTGCACTTTCGTCGCCTGTTGCTAGGATGTTTCACAATCTTCATCCTTGCTTCCTCAGGCAGAAAAGCTCTTGATATCACATGACATGGTAGACTAATGCACCTCCTTCGCTTATTAAGATGCTAGGGTGTATTATGTACCTCCTCCCACTTTGTCCGGATAAATCCGGCATAAAGGTTGCCTTACGCTGTGTGTCTTTAAACTTTGGAAATATATGCTTTCTTGATAGGGGCTTCGTGTTACGGTCCCGAAATTTAGAGACTGGCTAATAGTATAATGGAGCAGGGGGGAACAGCTAAAATGGCTTTCAACGCCATCAATAGGGCAATTGATAATATGACTACAACTATAGTATTTTCTTACTGAAAACTGAAACCTTATAGAGAAATAGCTAAAGAATAATAGTAAACTAATGGTAACTTTATATATTTATATGGTAGAGATTTAAGATCCCCAAACCATGAAGTCGTTCCGGCACATAGGGTTTTCCGCCACGCAGGGATAGACGTTAGAGAGAAAGTTTGGCTTCTTTAGAACTCTAATATTAAATTTTAGCAAATTTCATGTGGTTTTATGGAAGTTTTGTTATTGCTAGAACCAGGGTCTTAGTGTTGTAGGCGTGCTAAAATCGGCCACTTTTTTCTTCGCCTGAGAGGCAGCCTAGCAGTTTGAGGGTTGCTCGGGGTCATATGTAAGTCGGTATGTATATATAAAAGTGTAGCACGAAATGGGAAGCTATTGAGTTTGGGCGCAAAGAATTTTTGCTTGGTTTTCTGGTTTGACTATTTTACATTGGTATGTTCTTGTACAATACACAGCTCTGTCCAAGCAGTGATGATGAGTGGACCCGGCAAATGGATTTCAAGAGCTGTCGAATACGCCTGGCCCGTCATTATCTTGGTTTTTCTTCAGTAACGTCCTCTTGAATTTCCTCGGTAAGAATCTCTGTTGCCTCTGCTGTATGAATTCGCATCTCGACGACGATCATACGAATTATCGTATCCTGGTGGGCCATTATCGGTAGGTGGACGTTGATCTCTTCCATACTGATCTCTGCTATAGGACCCGTAGCCTGGCGGCGGAGGTGGCGGGCCTTGACCAAAGTTACCCATACCAGGTGGCGGTGGTTGCCAACCAGGAGGCGGGGTTGGGAAAGGGTTTTGTCCGTAGTTGTTCTGAGAACCCCGTGACTGGCGGTTGTCTTGTTGCGAATAGTGCTGATTAGAGGGAGCATAGTTAAACGAATGGCGACCTCGACCGTTGCCAGAGAGAGGAACACCGCCGTGCTGACGTCCCGATCTTGCCGCCTTCCCCTTCGTCATTTCAATATCATCCGGTGTCAATGCCGGCGGAGGGAATTTGACGCCCCGAAGTAGCATGGACTTGTGAATATGAGTCGATTTTGGCATCTCATAATGAACCCTGGGCCATGTTAACAAACTTATCATGACAAAGTAGGAGGGTACTCACGTAATAGAGCGATCATCATCCAAACTCGGCATCAGTCCACTGGTAAGGGGAAATGCCAAGGATCCATGAGGTATATGGGCGTCGTTCTTGATAGCTTTTCCAGTGAGACCTTCGCTGACTCTTGGGTTCAATTTGAAATTTCCGGGCCCCTGCTTTTTGGAGTAGAAGTTTGTTGCAATTTCGTCGTAAAGCTTTTCATGTGCTTCAGCAACGAGAAGAACATCTTGGCCAACACCATTTCGCGCTGCAACTTCAGGAGGTAAGAGAGGATACTTCTTGGCCATTGCGGCTAGTAATCGCTTGGAGTCAATGAATGGTAGAAGTGCAACACCTTGCCACGCAAATTTCTTTCCGTTGAGGTCGACGACAAAATCCTCAGGGTAGAAGTCGATGATCTCGCTGTCGGGGCTGGTCATTAAATCATGGAAAGTCTCGGGAATGGCCTGTCTTGAAGCTGCTGGCAAGACTCCCATAAGCTGTTCGAACGGCTTGAAGATCTGACCCTTTTCGAAGGTAATCTTCAGGTCCGCAAGGTCGACGAAATCTGCGGCAAATGGTGCGTAATGATACGGATAGTACCAATCCCAGGATGGACAACCTTGAAAGTAGTAGAGAAGCACCCAAGCAAGCCCCTCAACATAGGCCCTGGCGACTTTGTGTCGGAATTCGATATCTTTTGGGTCAACACCAAACTTTTGTTCATAGTATCTGTCTGCATAACCTTCGTCCCACAGCCGAACGTTATCAACCGGCGGCTCGTCGCCAGAAGTTTGGGGAGTTCCTGGTTGGGGGGTATTGCGGCCAGGTGTACTGCTGTCATCGTCTTCCATCAAATCTGCCTTCCGCTTGCCGAGTGCAGAAGCTGGTGATACAGTGAAGCTGCCGTTAGCACTATTTGGGCTGTCTTCCAGTGAAGGCTGGCCATTGATCTGACTCTTCAAGGCCGCGGCGGCGCTCTTATTGGCAAGATTAGCCTGGTAAATAGCTCCACGATTCATGACCATATCATGCGTAATCTGTCGTGCTTCCTCCAGCTGGGCGGTGTTGCCAGGAGCGAAAAGAGGAAGTCCTTCAGGAGCGGAGTTCTTGTTGCGGCCGTTTGACGGTGAATCTTGAAATCCGCCTCTCCCTCCATGACCACCGCGGCCACCCTCCTGCAGCTTACGGCGTTTGGCGTTGGCTTCTCTCTTGTCCTCTGTCTGCTTTCTTCGACGAAAGATGGCATCTTCTTGCTTGGCCAATCCGCCGAGAATGAACTGGGCTCGTTCAAGGTCAACATGACCATCTTTGGTGAGATAACCACCCATGAAGGGAATGTTATCCCGCCAAATTGCGATGAGTGTGTCAATTCCATTCTCTCGAATTTCAAGACTGGGAAGATGTGGTAGAAAGTCATTTCCGACAAAGAAACACATAAAAACCCAATCATCTATGGCTCTTTCTAGATCAAATCTAAAAGGCTGGCTTGGGATGTACAGCTCAGCTGCAAGGTATTCTCGAAGAACTGAAACATGGAGCCAGATGAAAGGCTTCAGTGGTGGTGCACTGTCCTTTTCATCAAATTCTCCATCCTTTACCTTTGCCTGTCCGGTGCATTCTCTGGCTTGGTGCCCGGCTTGACCACATAATTTGCAAATGCCAGGTTTGGAATCTTGAGCGAAAACATCTTCTCGAAGAACACGGAAATGAGGCTCATGCGTACCAAGTCCCAACATAATCAAGTCTGCGTCAAGACCGTAAATGACGTGTCTTGTGTTTGGATCATGCTCAGGTGAGGATCGCTGAGACCTAATGAACTCCATAATCTTGTGTTCACCTTCACCTGGAACAGTCGAGTCAGAGATGATGACTTTCATCTTTGCCCATGCAGGATCGGTATTGAGCTTGTAGGCGATCCAGTATCTCAAGCTGGCAGCCAATATATCCATGAACGGGGTACCAGGGGTAATCTCGTTTGAGTCCCAAGCTTTCTTAATCTCTGGTTCCGCGATGGGGCCGCCTTGCGACTTCAGCATCTTCAGTAGTTCAGCTTTGTCCTTCTCCTTCTCCTGAGCCTCCTGCGCAGAGCGAAATCGTCTTGAGCGTTGCTGATTCATCTTGGCGCGTGGTGCGACACCATCAATTGCAATCATGAGCAGCTTTCTTGGTCGGACCATATTGACGACTCGATCAGTGTATCTGAAGATGGCCATCATCATCTCTTCTTCATCTTTTGGAGCGGGTCTGTCTTCGGGATGGGAGCAAGGGTGGACAATGCCATTCATGTCGAGGTAAAGGTTATCAAATTCCTCTCCATTGGGATTAGGTCGTCTTGTATCAACAGGGATTTCCTGACCATCGATCTCCTGTGGCAACTCTTCGATGACGGGGCTCACAATCTTGGGCTGGGAAACATAGTTAGCTAGGATGATTCCAAGATGAACTCGAGACCAACTTACGTATTTCTGGCTCAGCCAGCGAAACAACGCTACAGACACACAAGGTCAACATTGCTATCAAGAGATAAATCAGGGGGAAACACGCACCTGGGACACCCATCTTGAAGTCTGGGTAATACGATCTGTGCGATGTATGTTGGCGCTGTAGTGGAAAGTGAGGTCGCGTGGGTGCCTAGCTGCAAGAGGTTTGGCAAGCTGGCAGCTAGGGAAGGGAATGGGAAAGCAGTATCGCGATGATGCCGCGCATGAATCACCAGGAGCTTGAATGCGCGACTGGCGCGAGTAATCTTTTTGTGTTGTTGAAAAATATCTGCGGACTCTTTAGAAAGCCTTTGCCAGAAGAATTCTTGAAGGGGAACGTTGAAGAAGGGCTAGCGCCGCGCTTAAGTGATCCCTGCATCTTTATTTCTGGGGAGTTCGCTTTGCATGCGTCCGACCACGTTTCGATATTGAAATCAATAGGGAATTATGAGGCGCCACCGTCTTCCCTGTATAAAAACACCATGAAGCTCATATGACCCATGGCAACCGTTCTTGAAACTTCAACCAAATAATGTTCGCGATCGCAACGACGCCGGCGAGGCAGACGGTGACCGAAACGATCTCGACTCTATCTGGACGACTTTCCTCGGCAACCCTGTTAGAGGACCGGCGCAGCTCAATCCTCGGACTACGCAGCTTTGCAAAGGATTATCCGGCTAGTGTTGCGTCAGAGGCCCTTCGTGGACTAATTGGAAGTCTGAGCAAAGATGGCGAAGATGTGGATACTGTCAAGGTTACCTTGGAGACGCTGCTCATGCTCTTCAACCCCAATGAGAAGAGCCCTGAAGCATCAGAAGAGATCGCTCTCTGGCTCGCAGATGAATTTACCCAGCGACAAGAGAACATCAACCTCCTGCTAGATTTTCTGGACACCAAGGACTTCTACTCTCGCCTATACTCGTTGCAACTCCTTTCCGCTATCCTCTCCTCTCGGACTGAGCGCACAGAAGAATGCATATTCATGGCGCCGTTGGGAATATCGAGGCTTGTGGCCGTGTTGGATGATAAAAGAGATGCCGTTCGGAATGAAGGACTTTCTTTACTCACATACCTCACTCCAAATTCTGCTGAGCTGCAAAAACGGGTTGCTTTTGAGGATGCCTTTGAACGGATCTTCACAATTATCAAATCTGAGGGATCGCTTTTGCATGGAGATAGAATTGTGGAGGATTGCTTAATACTCCTTGCAAATCTTCTTCGACTCAATATATCGAATCAGTCATTCTTTCGAGAGGCGGGCTGCGTCCCCAAAGTTGCACAACTATTGAGTGATGCTCTACATGAGCAAGGCTCTGAAGAGGAAGTGGCCGAGTGGGCGAAAACACAGATGAACAGGAACATATACGCCTTGTTGGCCGTGTTAAGGTTATTTCTGGTCACAGGCGGGATTGGCACCCAAGCAAATCAAGCGTCGTTTTGGCAGCATGGTGTTTTGAATCAGGTTTTACAATTAGCCTTCAACCGCTCAACGGAGATACAAATAAAAGCCGAGGTAGGCATAGAAATCTTGAGAAAATCCAGCAGATGTTGATCTATTCTGTTCTAGGCCTTAACGACATGTGCTGATTTGATTCGGGGCAATTCAAGTATCCAAGAGCAATTCGCGCAGTTGACGGTCACATCAGTCCTTGACGAACCTCTAGCTGAAGATGGTGAAGCTGTTCAACCGAACGGTGTACCACAAGTGTATGTTATCGACGGACTGCTTGACCTTACTCTGAGCGTTCCCCAGCTGGCGGCTTTTGATTCCCGACTTGCAGCATGCGAATGTATCAAAGCTTACTTTTACAACCACCCGGGGATTCGAAAGCACTTTTTGCGTCGTGCTATTGACGGTCATACGTCCGGTGCAGATGAGACCGCCAATGTCTTGACAACATTACTGCAGCCGCTAGATAATCACGTTTCCACTGACCCCTATCGATATTGGTTTGCCGCTGTTATTCTGTTCCACCTAATATTTGAAGATGCCGTCGGTAAAAGCCTAGCTATGAAAGTCGCGGAGGGCGACGCCTCACAGGGCGAAGAAGTGGTAACATGCATCCAAACCCTGACAGAGAATTTAATCCTCGGAATCCAGAAGGCCGTTGACGAGCGAGTCCTTGTCGCCTACTTGATGCTGCTTTGTGGATGGCTATTCGAAGATCCGGACGGAGTCAATGACTTTCTAGGCGAGGGTAGCAATATTCAAAGCCTGGTACAGACCGTTTTGCGTACTGGAAGCGACGGTGCTATTGTTCAAGGCCTCTGCGCGATGCTGCTCGGAATCGTTTATGAGTTTTCTACGAAGGACTCTCCCGTTCCTAGAGCAACTATCCATCCTATCCTGGCCTCACAAATGGGTCGAGAACAGTATATTGACAAACTCACGAAGCTGAGAGGTCACCCGATCTTGCGGGATTTTGAGGTGCTCCCACAGAGGCTCAGTTCTGCCTCGGCCGGAAGCCTTCCGGAGGTCATCTTCGACAAAACCTTCGTGGACTTTGTGAAAGACAATTTTAGCCGTCTGCTCCGTGCAATTGATCGTGATCCCGGAATGGAAGTACCGGTCGTCGCCAACGGTGTACAGAAAGGCATCTCTCGCGAGTTGGTCGACTCTTTGAAATCGCAGCTCGAGGAAAAAGGGAAGGCCTTGCAAAAGGTCGAAGAAGAATTAGTGTCTCTTGGCCGACAGTTAGGTCAAGAGCAGGCCGATCATCGTAGGGTGAAGGAGACCTCTACTATGGAACTCGCGAGAATCAAAAACGTGAACGATGCCCTGCAGCGAAGTCACGAGGAGGAAATGAGGTATGATGCAATCCTCTTCGTGGCTACTAGTATGCTAATACATGCTAGTAAATTACGTACGGAACAAAATCAAGCATTCCACAATCATCAGAGACAGCTTGAACAGAGTCAGAAAATTGCTGATGCGAACGTTGAACGTATGGCTCAAGATCACAAGAGGCAGCTTGATCATGTTCAGAAGACTGCCGAAGCCAATGCCGACCGAACAAGAAAGAGAATGGAGGCAGAAATCTCCGATCTGAAAGGTAACATCAATCGACTGGAAGTAGATCTCTCTAAGGTAAGCAGCTTAGTATACTAGGATTGAAGTGAACCTAACATGACTAGGCGAACAAAAACCACGTTCAAGACCTTCAAACTGCTCACGAGGAATATACTGCGAATCGGACTGAACTGACTGCCCGATTACAGCGGGCAGAAGAGAAGGTGAAAGATTTCGAAGCCAGGAGCGACGCCGCAAGTGAGAAAGCACGTAAGGCTGAAGCGTCTCTGGCGGATAAGGAAAAAGAGAAGCAAGCTGTTCAGAGTGAACTCGATGATCTTCTGATGGTATTTGGCGACCTTGAGGACAAGGTGACAAAATACAAGGAGCGACTGAAAGCTTTGGGTGAAAGTGTCTCGGATGGGGAAGACGTGGAGGATGAAGACGGCGAAGGCGAAGACGACGCCGACGACGACGTGGACTGATTTAGATTTGTACAATACCATTTGTTGATATAGCACTGCGAAGGCGTACAGAATAGATGCCACTGAACGCGTGGACTTGATGTAGAACGTATAGATGGGCTTTCGATTAATGATTGTAAGTTATTTTGACGAGGGTATGGCATTGCCGGTATTTATCACTCAAAATATCAGGAAAGAAGAAATCGAAGCCGAGACTCTGATCTACGTCTGGAGACTAAAGAAGACATGTGCTACGGTAGACGAAGGGAATATTGACTGAGCACCGCGTTCCTCAGTGGTAATGATGTCGCAATCCAGGTGCTCGCTGGGGCATGGCTCCATGCAAGGCTGACGCTCGAACTGATTGGATGACTCGCTTCTGAGCAACACTCAAATTTTGAACTGAGTCACCGCGGGGTCGCCTTCTACAACTCTTATACCACCATTGACCAAACTACAAACACGAAATCTACCCTCAAAGACTGCCGTGAGCTGGAGAACCTTCAGTCGAGCTACGACGCTCCTTTTGGTGCGCCTCAATCCTTTCCAACAAGGCTGGAGTCCCTATCGATAACATGAGCATCGACTTCCCAAAGGAGGAGGAGAACGTTCTCCAGAGGTGGAAAGATATCAAGGCCTTTGAAACACAGGTCGAACTCTCGAAATCAAGGCCTCTCTATACGTTTTACGATGGTCCTCCCTTCGCTACGTGAGCTTTTTCCCAGATCAATCTTACCCCGCTATCAATCGCGGGGTCGAGCCTGATAGCAAATGGATACTGATGATGAGTAGTGGTCTGCCACATTATGGCCATCTGCTAGCCTCTACGATCAAGGATATCATTCCGCGATACTGGTCTATGAAGGGATACCATGTGGAGAGACGATTTGGCTGGGATACTCATGGACTACCCATTGAGTACGAGATCGATAAGAAGTTTGGAATTTCTGGCAAGGACGCGGTCATGAAACTCGGCCTTGCGAAATACAACGAGGAGTGCAGGGCTATTGTCATGCGATTCTCGAAAGAGTGGCGGACAACTATTGACAGATTGGGCCGGTGGATCGATTTCGATAACGACTACAAGGTAGGTTTCCCCACAAGCTCTTTCTCCCAGAAGTTAATAACAGGGTGATAGACAATGGATCCTACGTTTATGGAATCTGAGTGGTGGGTCTTCAAGCAAATCTTCGACAAAGGCGCTGTTTATCAAGGCTACCGAGTTATGCCATATTCGACAGTTCTCACTGCTGCACTCAGCAACTTTGAAGCCAACCAGAACTACCAAGATGTCACTGACCCTGCCGTCGTGGTATCATTTCCATTGTTGTCAGATCCAACAACCCATCTCCTCGCATGGACCACGACACCTTGGACTTTGCCATCACATACTAGTTTAGCTACCCATCCAAAATACGAGTACATCAAGATTCACGACGAAGCTTCTGGAAAGAACTACATTCTTCTGGAAAAGCTCCTTGGAACGCTCTACAAGGACCCAAAGAAGGCAAAGTTTAAGATTGTCGAGAAGATCAAGGGCAGCGATATGGAAGGATGGAAGTATGAACCTCTTTTCGACTATTTCTACGAGGAATTCAAGGATCATGGATTCAAAGTGCTCAATGCGGACTATGTCACGGATGATAGCGGTGTAGGTATAGTCCATCAAGCCCCAGCCTTCGGTGAGGAGGATTACAACGTCGCTCTAGAGCATGGTATCATTAGCGAGAAGCGTCCACCACCAAACCCCGTCAACGAGACTGGCCACTTCACATCCAAAGTGCGGGACTTCGAAGGTCAGCATGTCAAAGCCGCCGATAAAGCCATCATTAAATATTTGAAGGGGACTGGAAGGCTTGTTGTCGATTCTCAGATTAGGCACAGTTACCCCATGTGCCCACGATCAGATACTCCTCTCATCTACCGAGCCGTTCCCTCATGGTTCATTAGGATTCCAGAGATTGTACCTCAAATGCTGAAGAACATTGAGGGATCTCATTGGGTACCCTCATTCGTCAAAGAGAAGCGTTTCGCCAGCTGGATCGCCAATGCAAGGGATTGGAACGTCTCTCGCAACAGGTACTGGGGGACACCCATCCCATTGTGGGTCAGTGATGACCTCGAAGAGAAGATCTGTATTGGTAGCGTCGCAGAGCTCAAGGAGCTGAGCGGCTACAAGGGTGAATTGACTGACATTCATCGTGACAAAATCGATCACATCACCATTCCAAGTAAGATGGGCAAGGGCCAACTGAAACGAGTGGAGGAAGTGTTTGATTGCTGGTTCGAATCAGGAAGCATGCCATACGCGAGTCAACACTACCCGTTCGAGAACAAGGAGAAGTTCGAGAAGTCTTTCCCAGGGGACTTCATTGCAGAGGGGTTGGATCAGACGCGGGGGTGGTTCTACACACTTCTCGTACTTGGCACACATTTGTTCGGAGTTTCCCCTTTCCAAAATTGTGTTGTCAACGGAATTGTTCTTGCCGAGGATGGGAAGAAGATGTCGAAGCGATTGAAAAACTATCCTGACCCGTCTATCGTGATGGACAAGTATGGATCTGATGCATTACGTCTGTACTTGATCAACTCCCCAGTTGTGCGCGCTGAGCCACTGAGATTCAAGGAGTCCGGAGTCAAGGAAGTAGTAGCGAAGGTTCTGCTGCCATTGTGGAACAGCTATAAGATGTTTGAGGGACAAGTCGCTCTCCTGAAGAAGATTGAGGATATCGACTATTGTTTTGATCCCGCTGCTGAAGCAACCAACACAAATGTCATGGACCGGTGGATTCTCGCTAGCTGTCAAAGCTTGCTCAAATTCGTCAACGAAGAGATGGCAGGCATGTGAAATTCCTTTTTTTCAGGTGTATCATGTGGCTAACTAAAATCTAGCGTATCGACTATATACTGTTGTACCCCGACTTCTCGACCTCATCGACAATACTACGAACTGGTATATTCGATTCAACCGAAAGCGGCTGAAGGGTGAACTCGGCGTAGATGATACCCAGCATGCCTTGAATACATTATTCGAGGTCTTATTTACACTCGTGAAAGGGCTAGCGCCGTTCACACCATTCATCACAGACACCATCTATCAGCGTTTGCTCCCATACATTCCCAAGAGCTTACAGGGCGAGGACCCTCGCAGTGTCCACTTCCTCGCTTTCCCAGATGTAAGAGAAGAACTTTTTGATGTTGAGGTTGAGCGTCGCGTTGGTCGCATGCAGCGAGTCATCGAATTAGCCAGGGTCTCGAGAGAACGTCGCACAATCGGTCTCAAGACTCCGCTAAAGACACTGATTGTGATTCACCCCGATCCAGTATATCTTGAAGACATTCGATCTTTGGAAGGCTACATCACAGAAGAGCTCAACGTTCAAGACCTCATTCTGTCATCTGATGAGGCGAAGTACAATGTGCAGTATAGCGTCTCCGCGGACTGGCCAGTACTCGGCAAGAAACTGAAGAAAGACGTGCAGAGGGTCAAGAAGGCCCTTCCAGGATTGACTAGCGAGCAAGTGCACCAATTCGTTCTGCAAAAGACCATTGTTGTCGATGGCATCGCGCTTGAGGATGGTGACTTGGTTGTGAAGAGAGGCTTGAAGGATGACGAATCATCGAAACACTTAGAGACAAACACCGACGAGGACGTTCTAACGATTCTCGATGCTGAGATCTACCCAGAATTGGCGGGTGAGCGTTTAGCACGAGAGATCATCAACCGTGTTCAGCGATTGCGAAAGAAGGCAGGACTTCAGCCAACGGATGACGTTAAGATGGAATACAAGGTTCTCGGAGATCCAGAGGAGATTGGACTGGAGACTGCATTCACCACCCAGTCAAAAGCCATCGAGAAGGCGCTTAGAAGACCAATCGACCACCACGTGGTTACCGAGATGGACGGAAAGATTCCAAACGGACCGGAGCAAGGCATCATTATGGAAGAGGAACAAGAGATTCAAAAAGCGACATTCTTGTTAAGGCTATTAAAGCTATGATTGTACGTTGATGATGCCGTACAGGAAAATCTTTGGCGATTTGCAGGATCTCATAGGCATCTGATGTATGCTCTGTTGACTATCGCGGAGTTGCAGCTGGCGAAGAGAGCCCGGAATTCCGTTGACTTGCTAGACCTTTCAGAGATAGTCCTCATTTCTTCTTCGCAGCAGCCTAGAATTACTGTGAGCATAGCAACCAAAATTAGGTGATCATGATCCTACTATGTAGCAATCCTTCAATCTAAGGAACTCTGTGATACATTTATCCTTGTGAACTGAATTGTAGTCCGCCACGATGCATTTGCCGTACACTGAAGCCTTTAGATTTTGTTTTAGCCTGTGGCATACCTAGATGATGTTTGAATTTGCTCACCTCTGTTGAACATTTGGCAACGGCTTGGGCGAACTTCTCAATTGGTCTCGTACGAGATGGCATTTTGGGATTGAAGATTCATTAGAATAATGTTGGACCTTCGATGATGACGATTCAAGGTTCTTTTGGATGTCGATCGCCGCCTCGACAGACTAGGCTTAGCGGGGAATATTGCGCTTATCCCTGCCCCTATGGTCGCGAAAATGGACGCGTTGGACCACCCAGCTTCTACAACATGACTAGCTTTTCGAGAAGAACAACGCGAAATCGGAGGGTCATCTTGAGGAAACAAGAAATTTGAATCCTCATAATAATGTGCCGTCAAATAAATATACAAGGCTCCTTGGTCTCACCGAATGCCTTCCTCTAGATGCCTTCCCAAGGAAATCCTCCGCGATCCAATGCCGGACAAGATAATCCAGGAAATGCAGAACCGTATTACAGCAACGAAGGTCAGTCAATGCTCCAAATAATAGTCTTACATGTCTAACTCCTTTCAAAGATGTTGCGATCCTCCACGATATCGTCGTCCAGGCCCAGGACCTTCTCCCAGAACTACCCGAGCGCGAAAGACTACCAACGAACGCGTTGTTCAGCGCATACTACGACTATCTCCCTCGACTTGGAATTGATGCAGACCATGATAGCCGCTATGCGCGCATCTTATTCAAGATTGGAGGCCTCCGAGGCCCAGGAACTTTGTATGAGAAATTCGAGGAGATATTGTCGAGGTTGGGCATCGAAATCGAGTTCGATCATGAAGAAAGTGGGGATCAATACAGCCAGCTCGAAGAATCACTTGAAAGCCTCGATGTACAGGACGCAGTGGCTCAGGTGCGTCAGGACAACAAGGAGAATGTGCCACCCCAGAGACGCCAAAGGCGCAATTCCGAGAGTACGGCCTGGGATTTGGGTAACGAAGCCCAGGCCCAGTCGCAACCTACAACACGGCGCAATTCTATCTCCTTTTTCGATGAGTCCAAGATCTACATCGATGATAGTCAAAGATTGGCGGAAAAAGCGCCAAAGCAATTGCAACCTGCGCCGATTGTCGCAGACCAGCCTCAGAAATCTGAGATTTTACAGCAGAGTAATAGAGCCCGGTTAGTTTCACGTCAAGAGAAGCCGTGTAGAGGCCGTGGTCGATCTGTATCAACTCATGGAAGCATACGAGTTCGGCGGTCATCAGCAGGACCACATGACCGTCATCCATGGCCGACGAGCCCCTTTGTTGCACCATCCGAAGACTATCAAGGAGCCAGCGAAGTCGCTACGGACACATCTGTTGATGATCAGACTACAGTAGACTCGACGAAGTATTTTCGAGGTGAGGGGCTGAATCAGGAATCGGAGGGTTTCATGCATATCAAAGCGTCGCTGGCATTCCAACGTCATTTTGGACTTCTGGTCAAACAACATTTGCGGCGGTGGAGGGATCGGACGAGGCAGCTCAGAGAGGACAACTGTGGCCTTGACTTGATCGCTAAACACCATGATAAGAAGGCTTTACTTAGGACAGCGTTCGACATTTGGCACCATACTGTACTTGAAAAACGCCAGGATGAAGAAACGGAAAGATTCTTTGCTCAATACGAGCGGCGTGCAGAAAGAGCCAGAAATCTGTATCTTATGCACGTGGCTTTTACCCACTGGTCTGCTTGTGCTAGCGAGGAGGTTCAACGCACAACGCTCGCGAGAAGGCATATTATCAGAACTCGAATTTTTAACGCCTGGCGGGACATCACAGCCGTGAATGAGCTTAAAGTCCGCCGTCAAGTGCTCAAGAAGTTCTTCTCACTCTGGATACGACAACATTCGACAGTGTTGGCAGACAACGAATGGGCGATCCAAAGATATCAAGAAAATCTCGTTGAGAAGGTCTACAAGCAATGGCTTGGTAAATTATGGGAGATTAAAGCAAATACTTGGTGGGCTGAACGAGCCAAACGTCAGGTCTTGTTCCGATGGATCGTTTTGTCACATCAAAGTTGGGAGAATCAACGCACTGCTGAAGAGGAAAGACGAGCTCAACTCACCTGGAACGCCTGGCGAATGTGGAGAGATACGACGGACACACGCATTCGACAGAATAGCGAGGCAGTAACACACTACGATGACCGTTTGCGCAGGAATACCCTGAGAAAATGGCGTCGCGAAACCCAGATAATACCGGCCAAAACGACGGTGCAAACTGATGTCTCTACTCGCGTGCTTCGAGACGCTTTTGGGATCTGGCTACATCGGAGCCGCCAGGAACAGCATGCTGCGGCCGTTGACCGCATGAAAATTCTCCGGGAAGCCTTGACCCATTGGCGCCATAAAGGTCGTACCAAAGTGCTGAATAGAAATATTGATACTCGGCTTGTGTCAGTATCAATCCGCCAATGGTCAGTTGCCGCGAGGCTCTTGGAGAACAGGCAAGGCAAGAACAGAGAGTTCGTTATAAACTGCTTACAGATGTGGCGACAAAAAGCCTTGACCGCAAGGGAACAAAGATGGGAACACGAGGACTTGGCCCAGTCCTCTGCAGCCCACAAAACCAAGAATCTTGTGCTACGCCACTGGTATTCTCGGATGGAATCACGACAGCGACTTGAAGTTGCCGCATTTGACTTCCACATTCCTCGACTTTCCCAAACAATGATCTTTAAGTGGTCAGCACACACACAGCATGTCAAGAAACTCGAGAGTTGGGCACGCGATGCAGAATACTACTTCGTTGCAACCAAAACCCTCAAGCGCTGGAAATCGTCCACGGAGTCCGTAAGAAGAGAAAAGCGAAAAGCCGCTTACACTGAGGTCCGCCGGATGACCAAGATCAACCTTGTGAGAGGAGTACTTCAAAAGTGGCACCAGAAAGCGCAGCGCGTCCTAGATCTTGAGGCTCAAGGCGTCAATATGAGACAGAATCGGGATATGGTTATTGGGATGGATATCTTTGACCGCTGGCGAGCTCGTACCGAGGAGCTGGCCGAACTTGAGTCGATGTGGCGAATCAATGTGATGAGAAAACAGTTCTTGATTTGGATAGAACGTTCAAATGCTCTCCAGGCCTTGGAAACAGAAGCCATCTTGACCTACCAGGAACATCGGCAGAGCCGAAGCGTCAAGAAATGGAGCCTCGTCACTCTTCAAATACGGGCACAGTCAAACTACGCAGCCGATATTTGCGAAAAAAATGCGAAGAAGACTTTCAGAAAGATGCTCATATATTGGCATCAAAAGGCATTACAGAGACGTCCAGACGCGGCCCCCAAAATTTCAGTCTCTACAGAAGCTCCTGACCAGCTGGGGAATACAGCGAGAGCGGAAGCTTGGTCGGACTTTGAAGAGGATGAGGAGGTTGGTGAATGGGCGAAGGGATTAGATGATGCAGTAGTTTCGACACCTATACCAGGGTATCTCAGCACGCCGTCCAAACGAGCAGAAAGAGTCATGGCGGCAGCAGCAAGATTCTCGACCACTCCAAGAGCTCCACTGTCGACACCCTTTGAACGACATTTACGAGCACAGTATTCTGGAGGGAACATACCATCGTCTCGAAGAGCCCTGGGAAGGAGTACACTCAGCATTAGAGGAGGCTTTACTGATATTGCCGAGAGTAGCACAGATAATGACCAGCAACGAGGACGATGATGGGATTGGAGTTCGGGAGAAAAAGAAATGCTTCTGGATCGGAGCATGGCGTTTTGTAAATAAATGGTGATTGGATCCCGGCGTTGGCTGCATAAAAGCATGGAAGGCGGCGTTCGTCCTTAGCGAATAGGCAGAGGCATGGGCTTGGAGTTGAAAGGGGCCTTATCGTGCTGCCACTGTTACGTACTTGTTCTCTTCATGAACCCAGAGATTTGAATCGTGATGAAAGTGAGAGTTTCACATACGAAAACATCCAACTGCCAATGGGAAAGAAGAAGTGATCACATGTGTAGCATTGTGCCCCCCTGCATCGGCATCTAAAAATCGTGGCCGACGATCTCAAAAGCTCGAGCTTCACTTGAGGCGTCATCGGACCACCACCGCGACTTAAAAGCCTCCATCGCAACAACACGTCACCAAACAGCAAGACGCGAAGGCCAAGCTTCAAACGCAGTATTAAACACAGCTTTGATGATCCTGTTAATACCGGACCCTGCGATGCTCCCTGATCAATAGTATGAGAGCTGTGCTTCCTGGAAAGCCGCGGGCCAAGCTCCAAGCTGTCTGTACCGGGTACTGGGGCAGCAGACGACTTATTGTGAGCCCAGATTGCAGCTCTTAGATACTGCAGATGATGAATACTATCTGACTTCTCTGTGGACAGGCTTACATCACCGGAAATGCTTTCGTCATTCTTACCGGCTCAGATGCGATATTGCAGACCATATACGACGACGATGAAGACTACCTCGAAGCCATTGCTATTGATGAGGCATCTGGAAAGATAGCAACGTGTTCCGGGTCGAATTTACGCATTTACAAGCCGTATGGCCAAGACGACAACGCTTTGAAGGTTCCCCAACCCGTTACCCAGCTTGTCAAGGCTTCATGCTGATTGGATTAGTGGTCCTTGCAACACACCCTTTCTATCGATCAGCCTGCGGCAGGCCTTGCAACTACTTTATCTTGGGGAGTAGCGGAAGAAATCCTTGTTGGCTGCGCGTTTCTCACATTATTCTCGACCTTGGACTCGCCGACAACCATATGGAGACAGCAGGCGGCGAACCCAGTCAAATTCGCCAATTTCTCCTATGACTCCGCATACATTGCCTCGACCGGGAAATACGATCGATTTGTGAAAATATGGAGAAGACTGTCGTTTGGATCAGACGATACAAGGTTCGATTTCAGCTATCTGCCCCACCCAGCTACGGTGACGAACATGCACTGGCGGCGGCCCTACCATGTGGAACAAACCATCGACAATGTTCTGTACACTATCTGTGCAGATAACGTATTGAGGATTTGGGCAGCGACGGATCCCCATGGCTTGCAGCTCCTACAGTTCTGGGCTCATATTGACCTAAAGGAGTCCATACAACCCCGTCTGCTGGGAGAAGTATCCAGTATTCGATATGCCTTCATGGTCGATGGTCGGGACTTCATGCTGGCAACTGAGGATGCTGTTCAAGCAAAGGGATCTGGAAGTGACAAGGAGGACCATGCCCTATCTCACCTAATAGAAGTTGCAAACCGGAATCCTGAAATTTGCGTTGTACTTGATGAGCAAGGGCACATGTCTGCCTGGGGCCTAGAGAATGTGGGATGCAAAGCACGGCAGACAACCAACATTTTCAACGTTGCTCATGTGGACGGTCTTACCCTGGGGCTGCCAAAAGATATGGGCGACGACTCAAGCTATGTTCAATTTTACAATTATTGCAACAAGTCTGGCGGAGGTCTCAAATTACTCGTCCATCACTTTAACGGCAAAATGGAATTCTTTGAGAGCAATGTGGCCGATTTATTTGATCCTTCTCCAAGATCAGACCGTTTCGTACCAAAGGCGGTCTGGACAGGCCACTCTGCTAGTATCAAGAAAATAGTCCGTAACGTTAGTGGGCGAGCCGTTGTTTCTCGAACAGATGGAAACGAAAGCATTGTCTGGAAACATACTGAAGATGAAGGTGGAGCCTCAGTTCTTCGACAAAGTCTCATCACAGAGCAAGAGCACATTCATAGGATATGTGTGATGAGAAAGGGCAATTTTGTTATCTTCTTGCATCACAAGAGAGTTGCGTTGTGGGACACCCGAGGATTCGAAGGCACGTTACTTGCAGAGTGTGAATATTCTGTTTTTGGGAAACCACTATGCATTCTCATGCTTCCAGAGGTTAGAAAGGAAGGACCCGTAGCACATGTTGCAACAATCACTTCCAAGCTGAAGGGTATTGTGTGGGAAGTTCAACTGCCTCAGAGACGGCCCAGCATAGTCGAGACCAACGGCTACCACGACACGTCTATTCGGGAGTTCTGCCGATTTGAACTCGGCAATAGCGATGACCTCTCGTATGTTCTGCCCGTAGATCCTGCTGGATCACCTCCTGTCATATCGGGATTCCTAGATACTTTTGCACGCGATATTGCCATCTCATACACTCACTCTGGAACACTGCGATCATGGACAGCGCGCATTGATCTTGAGGCCGAGAAAGTAGATTGGCTCCAAACCTGCTCCGTGGACACAGGAGTTTGCGAACCTGCGCTGGCCAGCGGGAGTTCAATACGAAAAGCTGCCCTGGTAAACTCGAACAGATCAGAGCTGACTATTTGGGACGTGCGAGGTGGTCAGCTAGAATATGCCCAAGATTACAAGTCACAAGACACTATTCAGGATCTGGATTGGACGTCGACCCCTGATGATCAGTCCATTCTTGCTGTGGGGTTCCGATTCCGTGTTATTCTCCTGGCTCAGATGCGATATGACTATCTGAACAAGGGCCCATCTTGGGCCGCGATTAGGGAACTCAACATTCGAGACCTGACACCTCATCCTATTGGAGATTCGACCTGGCTCGGTGGTGGAAATCTTATTATCGGAGCAGGGAATCAACTCTTTGTGTACGACAAAGAAGTTGATCCATCTGCCCCAGTCGTCTCGAGTCTCGGACTTCCCGGTAGAAGGACTCCATGGGACCTCTTCGAAGTGGTTTCAAGGTTCAATGGACCACTGCCAGTCTACCATCCCCAGTTCCTGGGCCAGTGTACACTAACGGGCAAAAACGTCCTTGTCCAGCACGTGCTTCTGGCCCTGCACAAAACATTGAAGTATTTTGTGGAGGGCGATACCATAGAGAACCATCTCGGGATGGATCTAGAAGAGTTTTACACTCCAAACGAGGTATGATGCCGTATAGTGGCAATTCCATCATTTGTGGATACTGACTTGCAACTTTTATAGGAAATGTCTTCTTCCATGGCTACTAGCAAAGTGACTCGATCTTTCGGCAACCTGTCTGATGATGACGACGACGTTGAGACTGTAACCGAAGCCGTTGCCTCTGCAATTAACGAAAGACTTGCTCGAATTGCGCTGCCGCAACTGTCGAGGACAGAGCAGATTCACCTGGCTGATATAGTTGAATGCGTTGCAATAGTGGAAAAGCAACGTCGTTCAATGGATGACAATGCTGCCCGCTTCATGCTCTTCTTCCGTCAACATGTTCTTCGCAAAGGACGAGCAAATGAGGTCAATCTGTCCTGGAGAGAAATCAACTGGGCATATCACAGTAACTGTCAGGACATCTTGTTAGATATGGTGTCAAATCAGTTCCATGGAAAGGTGCTATGGGAGCACGCTAGAGAGAGCGGCATGTTCATGTGGATGACTGATTCGAATGCATTGGTAATTTCCTCTTAAATCCGGCTTTCCTGCATTAGGCTGACAATTTCTTTGCAGAAAGCTCAATTCGAAATAATAGCGAGGAATGAATACACCAAGACCGACATGAAGAACCCCGTCGACTGCAGTCTTTTCTACCTTGCACTCAAGAAGAAGGCCGTCCTTCAAGGACTATGGCGTATGGCTGGTTGGAACAGAGAGCAGTCTGCAACGACCAGGTTACTCTCCAACAATTTTCAAGACAAGAAGTGGAAGACCGCCGCAATGAAAAATGCATATGCATTACTCGGAAAACACAGACATGGTAACGTACTGCCGCGCCGGAGATGAATATCTGTTAACTTTGGAACAGAGTATGCTGCGGCATTCTTCCTCCTTGCGGACTGCTTGAGAGATGCTGTCAATGTGATCCTGAATCAGCTCAAGGACCTCCAGCTTGCAATTGCTGTCACTCGGGTGTATGAAGGCGAGAGAGGACCGATTCTGAAGGAACTCCTTGAAGAAAAGGTTCTCCCACTGGCTGCTCAAGAGGGCAATCGTTGGTTAGCATCATGGGCCTTCTGGATGCTACACAGACGGGACATGGCCGTGCGAGCCTTGATTGTAAGCTTCACTCCTTACTGCCTTCGAAATTAAACTCTGATTTACGATAGTCACCCGTCTACACCCTGCTTGAGACCCCTCAATCGCCTGATCTTCAAGCAAAGTTGTTCCTGACGGACGATCCGGCACTTGTTGTTCTCTACTCGCAATTACGACAAAAGACCCTCCAGACTCTTCGTGGAGCTGCGAAAGTTTCGCCTAGAGCCGAGTGGGCGTTTGTGCTTCATAATGCCAGGTTATACGATCGGATGGGCTGTGATCTTCTGGCGTTGGATCTCGGTAAGACCTCCCCTCTTTGTTCATCTTTGCTGGTTTAGCAACTGACGTGGTCAAAGTCCGCAATTGGGAATTCCTTCTCCCAGCCCCGACGGCCTTTAAAAATCTTGGGCCTCCCGATCCTCGCGCCATGATGCGCAGACGCAGTTCCCTTGTCGTGGCCGACTTACCCATGCCGAACTTCCCGTTGGATATGAAATCCGGAGGCGGGCATATGCATCAACCTCCTCCAAGTGTGTTTGAGGAGCCCGAGTCCAGTTCTCTCCTGGATAGTTTTGGATTCTGAGGCTCATAATTGGGTCATGGAGGAGCTGGTAAATGGAAATTGTGGTGCATGGAGTGGCTTTTTTTCAGACTCCATACTTTAATACTCATTTGGTCGAGGACGTAAGATGTAACTGGTATGCTGAGGAGGTCGGATGGCTCGGAGATGGGACGAGGGGAAGTCCTTGGATCTTCGGGTTTTCCTCTGGCATAGCGTTGCGCTGGGCATAGGCTGCATTCTACATTCGAGGCATCTACCTACCTAGTGATTCGATTCATTGACAGTGTTTTACTCTATGCTTGGGTTCGCTGTCCGGGAACGCTTCAGCTTCAGCCGCTCTAGTCTAGCCTCTGGCTTTCGATGCGATCCCGGTCTCGCTTACGTCCCTTTTCCTCGAGAACCCAAAGCCGTACACTCGCGCCAGATCGGTACCTCCACTGCTATCTACCATAGAAAAATCCAGTAAAGTACGTATTCGTCACCCGCTTTCGCGATCTCTACACCGGTTCGCATGCCCAAGCTGCCATCTAAGTAAGCAAGTGATCCGCCGTCGTCGCGCGGCGGTGTGGACCTCACGACTCAAGGGCGCGCTACGAAGAGTACCCAACGGCCCTGAAACAATCGCCTGTTTAGCCTGCGATAGCAGCACCTCAACGGCACCTAACGCCTCGGCTACAGCCTCAAAGCGTCGATGCAGCGCACTTAGGCTCTGGCACTAACTATCGCGACGTGTGACAAAGGGTCAGGATTCAGCCTGGGAGCGGTGGGCGAGCTGGTACAGAGGATAGTAACTGGGTTGATGGATGCGATTGCGTGCGTTCAGCTGCCCAGACGAGACCGTCAAGAGCGTTAAGGTATGGGCTAAAATTCAGATGTGCAACAAAGGTGGGGGTTCTGTATTTGAGAGGGTCTAGGGACAGGACAGTGCATGGATTCAGGGGAGGATGGATTAGGAGCGTGAGGGCTGGATTAACAGGCAAGGTTATGGCATATCACTGACGGCTAGGACTGCAGGCTAATGAGTGCGATGTGTAACGAAATCGAAATTACAGCTTGAGTCACTACTGAGATGCTAGTGTGGAAAGATCGGTTCGAGAACTCATTAATATTATTGAATATATTCTATGATGTAACGCTTCATAAATGAGGCACTCGAGCGCTAGCTAGCAGCAGGTTCACGATGCTGACAACGCCTTCGCCGAGGATCAACCCTGATGCTAGGACTACGATGGGCGTCTCTTCTCTTTTGCGATAGACTTTCCAGTAGTAGTTGACGAAACCTCCGATCGCGCGGGCGAGCGTGAAGGAAGGAACATTGTACATGCCTGTTGACATAGTTAGCTCTTGAGGAACTCGTCGATCGAAGGCTTGAGCAACTTACCAACTGCAACGGCGATCCCACCAGGAATATACGGGTGCCATTTCTTCTCAGTCGCAAGAATCCTGACCACTGTGGTGATGGTAAAGATAACAGCCGCACCAAACGCCCATTGCCACGCCATATAAGGCAAGCCCTTCCCAGTAACTAAGCGCGCAGTGAAGATCCACACATATCCAGTAGGCACCTGGAATAAGTCACCCGGCACCTCGTACACGCTCGTGTATAGTCTGTAGATGAGAGCGCTCACAACAGCCCCAACTGCGCTTCCGATCATCTGACCCCAGAACTGGGCGTTTGGAGCTGCTCCAAGGAGATGGCCAGTCTTGAGATCCTGCATCAGATCACCGGCTTGGAGTGCGCCTGCTTCAGACACGGCTCCTGCGACGAGGTTGATGAGCACTGAGTTCTTGTTCGATTGAGGGATGATGAGAGCGAAGAAGAGCTGAGCCAGCTTGCTAATGCCGGACACTGGGTTGAGATCTGTTTCCCCCAAGGCTCTTACGCCCATGATCGAGAGGATGAGAGCCATGAAGACTGCCGTAATGGTTGCATATAGCGGAATCAATGCACCAAAGACAACCCAAATCGTTCCGATACAAAAGAATATTGAAAGCACAAGGCATATCCAGACCATACGACTGCTCACAAGGTGCTCAGGAGGAGCATCGGGTTCAGGTAAGTCCTTGAGTTCTTCATCAGAGAGTGCTTGGATTGTTCCAAAGCTTGACCGTTCTTCAAGAGGAGTGGATACTTCTCCTCCGCTTCTCAGAGGAGCATATCCTTCAACAGACTTGCTGGGCTTGAATTGAAGGAGGGCTTTCCAGTCCCGCTTCTTAATCTTCCTCCAAGCTTCGATTAGGTACACTCCGCCGTGCATGAAAATTGGCTTGAATGCAATGTAACCAAGATTGATCACCGAATCAGCCAGCATAATCGCCAACGATATCCAGACGATCCAGCCTTTAGACCCCGTTTCCCAATCATTAACTGGACCTGGTGCCCATCCCCGGTTCTTGGCAAGAGGTGAAAGTATGCCCCATCCGACAAGAGCTCCAAGGAGCATATGTGTCGTGGTAGCTGGTCCCATTATAATGCCTTGTCCCACATAAGCCAGAGATGGATTCAGCGACCAGAGCCAAGACTCAGCAAGTCTTGTTCCCAGGAAGGGGAGATTTCGTAAAATTGGGAAGAAATAAGTAGCAAGAGTATATAGTCCAGATACCGCAAAGGATATGACCAATAGCTTCACCTTAGATGTCCAACTTCCAGACTGCTGACTCTTGTCCAACTCCTCCACATCAGCAGTATCCTCTACTTGGTGCTCGTATGTTTGCGCTGAAAGCTCTCCTCGCGTGGAGGGGTCTCTCGAAGTAGTTTGAGTTATGGGTCCTTCGGCTGTTGCTTCTTTGCCATGCAATACCCCAATCATCAATGCCGTTGCTGTTCCACTGGGAAACTTCAGCTTCTCGCGGATGATCACTTGCCGTCTAAGTGGAACAGCAAATACCACCCCAAAGAAGCACAATCCCAGAGACCACAATATAAGCTTCCACAAACTCAAAAAAAGCGATCCCTGCTCCTCCGGCTCGAGCAAATAATTCAGCGCTGGCATCACTCCCACGAATCCGCACCCCAGCGGCATTGTGCCCATAGACCCAGCGACAGTTTGCACGAGCACATTCTCCACAGGAGTGAACGGCAGATCCAGGTGCTTCGACAGTGCCTTGAAGAACGTAAAGCCGATCAAAGAAGCAGGCATGCTCATACTCGACACCCAGCCCGTCTGCAGCCCAAAGTACATGTTCGAGAAGCAGATGATAAGGCCGACTCCGAGGCCCACGAGGATGCCGCGAAACGTGAAGTTCTGCCCTTCATCTGCGTGTTTGGCGATGAATCTGCGGGTGTCGCTGCGCTGTCGTCGGATCTCTGACATGCTGCTATTGTCCGTGGATGCTTCTTCGTTGCGCGAGCTCGAGGGTGGGGTTGTGATGGACTGGTAGTCGGGGCTTGAAGTCGTTCCTCTGTCGGGTGCCATGGCGCTCCCAGATCAAGGTGTGATATGGGAGTTTTAGATCGTATAAATCAATAACTCGACTGGAAAAGACACCGTAGACATCTGGGAGGTGACACAGCCATGGTGAAGTCTCACAAGACCGACGAGGCATACTGCGATCTCCTTAGCGGCTTAACAATGTCTTGCGCCATTTCGAGAATGGGGGACGTCATGCCCGCGTTCATCCGAACCTGGAACCCCTTTCTAAAACCTCATCACGTGGCACTATAAAATAGGGAGTAGGCAGTAATTTTGTGTATAAATGACAGTGAAACGGAAATTCGAAGATTAGTGTTCAAGCACACTGGTCGTTAATGAATGGTGCAGTCGAATCCGTTTCGTCGCGGCACGGATAAACAGGCAACTATAAAACTCTACGTATCAAAAATATCTTCACGCAAATATATATTTTTTTCAAACAGCTTCCAGAGTAGAATTTGTTCTAATTCGCCATAATGGTATTTACCAAGGTCACCACCGTATTGAGCTCTCTATAAAACTTCCATATACCCTGTATCCAAGACTCCTTTTCCGTGCATCTCTCAAAATGAAGATATCTCAACTCTATTTGAACTCTGCCATGAACTCCGAATGGAACTTCTTAATGCGGCCCACCCACTCTGTGCCCGGCGCCAAAAATGTAGTTCTAAAATGCAGCGTGTCTTTCTTCTGTCCAAAGCCCGCGCCAGGAACGACACACACTCCCGTAGCCTCAAGGAGACGGAAGGCGTAGAACTCATCTGGAGAGCGGTCCTCCTTCTTTGCGGCTTCGATAGCCTTTGCAGGGAGCTTGATTGTGGGGAACAGGTACATGGATCCCTGAGGATCTTGGCACTCCACGCCCTCCATCTCCTTGAATGCCTCATACAGCGCAGTAGCTCGCTTCTGCAGGCCTGCGAAAATGCCATCCCATTCCTGCTTATAGAGCGCATAGCTGGGCTCTCCCTCTTTTGGCGGGTTCACCATTAGCTCTACAAGACATTGGCCAACGACTGGTGCGCACAAGCTGATCGAGACGAACTTGTAGATCTGCTCTACGACCTCGGGGTCGAAGCCACAGAGCTCAAAGTAGCCACCGCGGTGTCCACACTCACCGACCATACCCTTCGATACACTGTGCAGAGATGCAAGCTCGACATACTTATATTTCTCGGGATCGGCATTTTGCATGTTTCGCAGGACGCTCTTAAAACTGTGGAATTTGCCAATAAAGACGTTGGTTTGGTAGACTTCGTCTGCCATGACAACCAACTTCTCCTCAGCCGCGAAATTGATCACGGCTTCGATGTCCTCTGCAGAGAGAGAGGCACCAGTAGGATTGCCGGGGTTGATAATGACGATTGCACGTGTATCGGTTCCTTCTTCCTTCGCTTGTTTGTATGCGGCCTTGATTGCTTCGAGATCGGTTCCCCATCCCTTAGACTCGTCTAGGTAGTAAGGAACGCACTTAGCGTTAAGCACGGAGAGAGAGGCGGTATATAGAGGGTATTGGGGGATAGGGACGAGGACGCCAGTGTTGGGAGAAGCGCAGATAATGTGGAGGAGGGTGTTCACGCCGGACGAGGCACCTGCGGAGAGATAGATATCTTTGGGGTCTGATGGGTGGCCGTCTCGTTCTGCAAAATTAACAGTATTAGTATATAGCTTTCAAGCATATAGAGAGAGAAGTACATACGCTCAATGAACTTCGCGACGCTCTCCTTGATTCCCACCGCACCAGCACTGGCACTATAAGCACCCACTGATCCCACGGTCTTCAGCAGCCATCTCGTCCTCTCTATCACATCGCTCTTGTACCCCAATTGGTTCAGTAACACATCTTCACGTTCCAGCAACGGCGGGTATTCGATCAAGCTCAATACTTGTCTGAAGAAGGTAATTGGCTTCTGGTCCAACTGCTGGGGGTTTCCAATGTTCGCAGAGATGACCTTGTCGAAAGGAAGGCTGGTATCGCCCTTTGCGAGCTTGGCTCTGTACTCTTCCGAGCGGACGGCAAGCTCCCCTCTCACAGCATACTTGGCTTCTTTAACGTGAGGGTTGATGTTGTTAATGTTCAAGCTGCGAAGAGCGGTGGAGGAAGACATCGTGCGTCGAGACTGTACGTTTGCACAAGGAGAAGAAGAGTTGAAGGGATGCGGAGCGTTATCTAGAGATCAGGATATTTGTCAGAAAGGTCGGATCATGTACTATGTACTCCAAGCAATGCGGTATATAAATCTCTGAAAAGGGAGAAGAAAAATGGTTTGAGAACCAGCACATCCCATGACCCCACCATGCTGCATATCAAACTTGAGGGACGCAGTGAAGGCCGACACCGGAATTTTGCCATTCTCTTTTCTGCCTCTGTTCTAGCTATCTCTTCTGCCGTGTGATATCTCCGTAGAAAATCCCACATACCTGATCGCGATGGCCATGCCGAGGAAAAGCAATATGCTTGGGAGCGGGTAGAGAAGGCGCGCGATTTTGCTTGCAGAGTCGTCTGGGAAAATCGGGTGGTGCCTCGCGCACATAATGACGCATTGAAGGGAGGCATGCTGCGAGCTCTCTAACTGGCTGTTCCGGGGAAAGGGCCTTGCTGGAACCGCGATTATTTGACGATTTGATCCGTACCAACACCCTGCTGTCCTTGGATCGCAGAAGGCTAGCGTTATCGTAGAGACATTGTTGGTCTATTAAGTGAAATACATTATCTGAGGGAAGATCATGAGGAGTGGGATATATGCAAAAATAAGGACGATCACTGGCTCGCTGACTGTGATGCAGGAGATGTTGAGCCGTATCGTTGAGAAATTAAAAATGGTCGCCGTGGATGGCTGGCACATGGACTGAGCGCTGCACCGTAAGCTGATAAGCCGCGATAAGCAGCAAAGGACTTCCCTGCAGAGATGAGAGCCAAGGATCGATTGTTGCCTTTGATTATCTTTCCAGGTTTAAGGAGAGGTAATAGAGTTTTCTGCCGGATTTATTCCACTCTAAAATTTCAAAGAATTAGAGGTCATTCGTTGATCATGCAGTTATCCGCTACGCTTTTCCGAAGGTGTTCATCTCGTCTCCTTTGCTTAAGCGAGATGTTGATAGGGGTAAGTCACTCAAACTACTCTTCCACTTTCATAAGACTGAAGACAATTTAAATATGCAATCTGCATTCTTCTATGTAAAGCTCACCCCCCCACCCCCCACCCCCAAAATCCATCGACAGTCTTAAGAACCCATATTACTCCAATTTCCTAGTCCGTAGAGTCATTCGGTTCATTTTAGATATTAAAATTAAAGCATGACAAGCGCCACCAATACTATTTGCTTCCTTCTTTATATTTGTAAACACAAGAGATGTATCTCGTATCCAACTAAATATACGCTCGCCCCAACCAAAAATAGATATATAAAAGAGAATCATGAAAAAGACGAGTCTCGAGGATTACAAGCCTCCGAGTCCAGGACTGCTGAAATCTGAGTATGCAGGCCAGTTTCCGAGGCCTGGTGCGTCGGCGATGGAGCCACCGATACGAATGCAGTTGGAGGAACTGGGCGTCGGGCCATCGAGGATGAAGATCTGGTCCCATCCTGGAGGCGCGACATGTGCGGTTGGCGGTGCGGTGACGGTGCTGGTGTATGCGGATGACGCACCAGAGCAGCTGGAAACGGCCAAACAGTGTTCGTTGGCTCATCGAGTTACCGTGGGTGGAAGAGACAGCAGCCATCATGGAGACGCGGATTGTGCCCTTGTTGCCAGATGGGATATTGGCTATGATGCTGTAGCTGCTTCCATACGTCCAGTCCTTGGCGCCAGCGGCCAGGGTGAAGGATGGTGCTGTAAAACCGGAGAGCGTGTAGGGTGGGTTGAAGACCTCAACTCGGTATTCCTCTGGATGAGTGCCATCCTCCAGATCGGAGCCGGAGACGAAGACTCTTCCGTCGGGCAAGAGCATCGCTTCGGAGTGGTACAGACGAGCCACAATTGTGGTAGACATAATAGAAAAGCGCTGGTTCACAGGCAGAGAGGGGTCATAAAGAACAGCGCCCCAGTTTGGACCAGTGGCGAGACCGAAACCGGCCATACCCTGAGTCGCACCATTGAGGATCAAGTGCCATCAGGAAGAGCGCAAATACAAGACATGACTCGCTGCGAGGGCACACGCTCAATAGTCCAGGTTGGAGAAGCAACCTCAGGTTGATAGAGACACAGTTATCAATGGCAAGTGCAGCTCCGTTGGCAGATTCTCCGCAGACCAAGACGGTGACAGGGCCACTGCATGGTGGGTATTGAGGCAGGAGGACACCCGTTCCTTCCAAGGGATATGTTCGGCTAGCAAGGAAGTTGTTGACGGAGCCAGGCAAGTTTGAAAGAGTCTTGATGGTATCGAACGTCACCTTACCGATGATTCTGGCTTCATTGTAATAGACGACGAAGATGCCACCAGTTGGGAGCACGAACATGAATGGATAGAAGTTACCAGGATCGGTTCTATAGAGCCAATCAAGGTACTGGGCGTAACCTCCAACTGGGGGTGGGAGAAACTCGCAGGATGGGGTTGGTGCGCTATTTGAACCGACCTCACCACCGAGGACAAGAACGGATCCATTGGCCATGATCATAGCAGATGGGTACCAACGACCAACGAGCACGCTCACTTCGTTAACGTTTTCTTGCCAGTCATTGACACCAGGCATATCGGGGGATCCGTCGGGCCAGTAAAGGTGGACTCCGTAGGTTGAAACGCCGGCCCATCCACCGATATTGAGTTGTCTCTCTGCCTTATCAGGCAAGGTATCTCTAGCAGAACGGAAGATATCACTCCTGACGTGTAATGGTCTCCAAGCTTGGGAAAAGTCGTTGATGAATGCAAGATCGAGCTCGTAGGTACCAGTGGCGTTGGGGGGACCACGCCTGATTTTTCCATGAAGACGACCTTGTTATTGATCCCGATAGTAGTAATAAGAGGGACGACAACACCACCGATGAGGAACTGGTATGAGCCCATAGCGGAGCCTGTCGGGGTATGCCAGACGTTCAAAGGTGTTCCAGTCCAAGTGTAGTGTGAGAGTCTATTTCCGCCGCAGCAGTAGTACTGAGAATTGGCGGAGCAAGGAACTTGGTAGTCAGTCTCAGGTGCCCCTACGTGAAGGGTAGTGATTTCCGTCAGGGATGCTCGCGGAAGAGGCATGGATGTCTTGAAGTATTCTCCACAGACATGGTCCCTGACAGACGCCTCGAGCAGCGTAAACAGGACTGGGACACGGGAAATATGATGCTATTGGGCCTAGAAGACGAGGCGTCCCTCCCCGTGGGCAGTGTGCACGAGTCAAAACTGCGATCGAAGCCCAGAAACGCCTCCATCTGCCTCGGGAATCGGGAAAGGCTTTGTTTCTTGCTCCTCGCCGTGCTGCAGCAGCATTCCTTTGCAGGACAGCTCGGAGGAGATGGAATAGCATCATGAATGCTAGCAAGGTTCGATCCATGGGTGTTAGCTCGATAAGGTTATTCCGAGATGCCGCGCCAGAGTGGTTGCGCGCGAATAGGCAAGATCCACTAGGACTTAGGCCTTAGCCAAGAGCTAACAGTGTGCTGTACAAAAATGTGTTAAATACGAGGGAGGGTCCGAAAGCCAAGAAACCAATGCTATATACGAGAGGCACAATCAACGAAAAGGGAGAAGAGCCAAGACTGCATGTTGATATTTTTGAGAGGATGACGGGTCGGCAGCGGCAACTACTCTGGCTGTTATGGCGGGTACCGATGCGATACGACGTTGCGTATGAAAAAGAGCGAAGGTGCTTGGAAAAGCCGAATCAGCTCATCGAACCTCAGTCGTGGCTCCTGCAAACCGTTGGCGTCGTGGGACTGTCCTCTGAATGGCTTCGGGGTATTTGCTTCTTGTTCCCTTGTGCGAGAGGTGTAAGGCGATTGCAGTGTTGTTTCCCTTTCGAGGAAAGACAGATAGGAGAAACCGGAGGTTCACACCGAGCTGTGCATGCGGGTCGATTGCGCCAATCTTTCTTCGGTGGTCCCTGGAGATCTCGCCGCATAACAGCCCCAATCATCGAAGCTCCAATTGCTGGGCGCAAATAAAGCCCTTGCGTCAAATTAGCCACGTTCCTGAGTGGAGTTGTGGCTGCGTGGCTGAAGATGCACAAGGGTAAAGACGTCTCTTCCTGTCCAGACACCTCTCTCCCGCCTCAGCTACAAGTTTTGAGAGTCGATTCACAAATCCAGATTCCAGCTCTGTCTTCGAAACGGCAAATTTCTGATGATGTTCCCCTAGAGCGAAACTTTCTCACCGCCACGCGGGGCTGCTCTGCTGTTGTGATATTGACGGACCACGTCCTAGTCCCAAATAGCGCAGAAAGGTTCCTTAGTATTGGGCCAAGATGGACACTAAGAAGGCTTGGTTTCCTAATCAAGATGGCTCTTCCCTCTTCTGGGCGGTCCTTGACCTCGGACTGAGCCCAAAAAAGAGTGAAGAAGCGTGCTCTCAGAGCTCATCAGCCTTGAGCCGCTCTTACAGACGACTGTAGAGCGCCAGGAAGGGCTTTCCCCGCAGATCGAATGATCGGAGGAATACCATGAGGGTTGGACAGGAACGGCTTCCGTAGCCCATATTCTCTCATGCCCTACGGAAAGGCCCGCAACCATATTGCCTGACCTGCTGTTGCAACACTCCTACTGTCAGCCTATCTCTCACGATGACCTTAGTATTTTCGATACACCACCATATTTGAAGCAAAGTCTCATAATCATGTTTAACCGTCACTCGCAGTCAAATTGTCAAGCTACTTTACCCCTGACGGTTTGCCTCTCAAATATTTGCTTCTCCGGGATCCCCTTTTCCAATGCAGGACATGTCTCGCTCAGCCGTGTGCCAAGTCAGCGGCTCAGCTTATGATAGGGCTCGATCATGTGTGTTGTTTTCTCGATGACTCTGCATCCGAATCGTCCCCTATCCCAGATTCCCATGTGTCCATCATGTTCGAGGTCTGGTACCGACTCAGCTTTCCAAGCCACCAGTGCCAGAAGGCTGTCTTACCGACGAATGGAAGCCCGAACGTGTACGACGGCAGCTCAAGATAATATCAAAATAACAGTGCTTCAGAATCGAGATCTCCCATCCCGCAGAATTGGATAAAATTTCAGGGACTTCGCTTGCCGCCTGCGGGAGGCTGTCGGGGCAAGAACCACGGATCTGGTTACGATCATGATTCAGCTGGCAAAAGGCACGTGTGCAGATTTCGAGAGTCTCATTTTGCGCGGTAAAATCTTGGACTCATCAAACTCTCCTGAAAACTCTGCCTCTCAGCTTCATGGACCAAATCTAATCTTGAGGATGCAATTCCCAGCTGTTGAAGAGAAGCCTCAAACTATTCAAATACTTCTGCCGTTGCTTGGACTCATGAAAATGGATCCTTCTCCAATTCGCTTCACTGGACTCTTCTGGTTTACAGATCCTCATCTCTATCTTAAGCTTATTCCGCTTCGAAGTGTGAGTGCTTATTATCGACGGCGATCAACCTTATCTTGGCAATCAGAAATTACTATCACTTTTGGTCCTCCAAAAATCCTTTGGGATCAAAGTATTTTTCGCATAGCAAATACGGACTCGGCCGAGGGTTTCACGTGTACATATCCAAGACCGCGACTTCCTTTTCTAGGACCTTGCAGTAGCTTAAGATAGCATTCAACATCAGACGAACAATAAATACAAGTCACCAACGATTTTCCCCTCACCGTCTTGCCAACAACCATCGTATCATGGCCAACTTCTCGTTATCACAACGCCTCATCCACCGCGTCAAGCCCGCATCTGTCAAAGTAGCCACTGGGACACTTCCCCACAAGCCTAACCGAACATTCTGCGCCTTTTCCAGAATCCCAGGAAATCCACTGTGCATAAGAGTCTCTGCATTAGCACAACCAATAGTTTTATGCTGTGCACAGTCTCGGTGAGCTTGAACCTGCATGCGTAATTCAATAGATGAAAATAAGGTAAGTGTGCATATGGCTTGCACAAGAGTGGGAGTTCTGGGTTTCTTGTTTCCATCATGATCCTCCACCATTTTTTCCTATATCAGCTTTTATAAATGCCAAGTATTGGAAGCACGCTCTTCTTACGGGATATGTTCTGCCTCCATATGGTTCACATGTTTCTCTTTCTCGACGTATTCTGAAAGCTTTTCAACTGCTGCCACAAAAAGATCTCTCACTCAAAAGGGTTTCCAAGTCCTGGGACTCGACCCCCTGGTCCCCTCACTTTCTTAGCTCTGCCCAGCTGTCATCCTCACTAACACCCAACCTAAATCCAACCCTTCCGTCGCCTCTCATTATCCTGTCACTATCCTGTCACTAAGATAGCACTACAAGCTACAACGTCTGTGGTCATTCTATCCATGTGACGTCTGGTCCAGATCTTGGCGATGGATTAAGTTCATATCTCAGCAGCATGCTAGATAGATAGCTTGAGTGATGATGTTGAAGTTCCTGTTTGACGCTTTATACTAGAGATACTAGTAGCCGACGAAGTCACGAAGAACTTGACGTAAGAAAGCTAACTTCGTACAAGTGGGGTATGTAGCTCTTGATATGAACTCACTTTCTTGGTGTCTTTCAGGCCTGTCTAGCTCAAGTATTTCACCGAAAGCTTTTTGTAGAATGACGACAGTGAGGTTAGCTCCTTCTGTGCTTTCGAGGAACTCCACTATCGTTTTTCTCAATTTCTTCTTTTCTCGCTCGATTGTTCGTGTGATTGAAGACAGAAAGAAGCACGGAGTCCAAGATCCGCAGAGACCCGAAGCTGAGCAAGTGCTGACATCTTTTTGATTCCATGTACAATAGCTTTAGAGTCTGAAGACTATCGTATGCATCTGCAACATGTTCCCGTATGCCAGTGACTCCATTAGGAAAGTGGCGGTAGCTTATCTACATACCCACAGGTCGTCTGCGACCCGGG
>AYLM01000466.1:0-48125 GCA_001625345.1 Cairneyella variabilis | reverse complement strand
CGGATACATTCAAGGGTAATATATAAGTGAGAATTGATCAATTGACTTAACGACTATTTGAGGGGAGTAGCTTTTATTTGTATGTACAATAATCTAATTATATTATGCTAAAATAACCCTATTATGCACCCCTATTGATGTATATACTTGGCTCGTATATATACAGTGCTTATATACTATGAAATCTATATATAACGATATATAACGATATATGTAAGAGCTAACGTCATATAGCCAAAGGACGTATAATAAACTATATGATTATTCTAGAACTTATTATATAAATATTAGTAACATATATTACCCATAAAATTATCATGTGACAGTCACGTGAGTCTAACAATATATATGGCCTCACCTTCTAGGCTATTATCTTCACACACCTGGATTTTTTGGTATTTTTTTAAGCGATTTACTATGAGTTATATATATACCTAGGTATGTTAATATATGGAGTATTTAAATATTTAGGTATCTACTAGATTTATAGGTACTTAGGTACCTAGTATCTAGAAATACACTTAGTATTTGGTATATTTTTAGTCTAATTGCTAGTGGACATGTAAAAAGAAAATGCAGAGGAAGATAGGCTGAGTACCTAAGTACCTAGGTAGAATACCAGGAGTATGTATTATCGATTTATATAGTTGGAATTTTAGAATAGTAGCCTGTGGGCACTTAATTATTAAATATTATTGAGTTTAATATTGAAATACCCTTAACCCCCATACCTCTTACTTAAATATAAGCCCTTTGTTAAGGTAGCACTTTAGGGTAAACAGATAAGATAGTACCTCCATTAACTTAGAATAACAGATAGAGATGAAAGGAGGGATGCCGCCGTCATGAGGATATAACCCCTGGTGCACAGACCACACGTTAGACTATTTTATAGACTACGTTAACGCTATATAACCCCAAGCCGACACACTATAATTAGCTAGAATAAACTCTATAGGTGAGGGACACCAAAAGATATAGCTAAATACTAGCTAATGGTATATATATAGTATAATAGTTCTAGCTTAGAATCCCACTGGCCAGTCAGTCACATAACATATCACGTGATCACGCACTAGCCCGATTAAGACTAAGACCAAGGGCTGCGCATCAACGTATATAAGATGATGGCCCCCCTCTTCTCTTCACTCCTTGGCTTTGGATCTTAGTTTACCTCTATACAGGGGTAATAAATGTTAATGGGAATTAACTAGTATTTAACTACATATAGCAAGAAACCCCAGAATCTAGACATGTGATTGATCAGACCACCCTGTCATTCCAGCGCTTTCGCCGATGAAACCCCTGTAATCAGTTGTTAACTAATATTTAAACCCCCTTGTAGGTAGTATGTGGTAATCGAGGGGGACCCTCCCGCTACCGGGAGGTGGCCACCAATACGTGAAAACTATTGATACGCAAAACACACCCCTAAAAATTCATAGCACTTTTTCAGGTTTTCTTTGGTATGCTACTACGTATAATTTATGTTTAAAAATTAGATGCGTACAAAGCCCTACTAAAGCTCTATATTTCAGTTCTCATGATTTTCTGCTGGATATCCTTTTATGTGACGGGTTCTTGCCTCCTCTTCTCTTACACATCTCCTATTTTAAGCCCAGTTCCGAGATCATGGTATATGGCGCCAGTACTTAGAGTCACGATCGGCGCTAATCCGGGTGCAGCTGGCTCAAGGCGTTGCCTACCTTAACCGACTTCTTTTTTTGACTGCCTCTTTTTTTATTTTTTTTTGTGGCAACAGGCCCTTTTGAAGTGAGGGCTTCTTCCGAATAATGATCCACAGCACAACTCATCGACAGCCTGGCAGAGGTCGGGGTGAAGTTCTCCTCTAGTCTCTGATAACCTGTCAACACTACTACAACGAAATATGCGAAAACCAGGACGCCATGCTACAACACAAAGGCCCCAAAGGCCCTCCTCGTCCTCCAGCTCCCACGCCTTCTGACCCCATAACATTAGATCCGAGTAAATCTAATCTTCCTCTTACCCAGCATCATATAAGAATAGAGCCGAAACTGATGGTCTACTTCTCTAGTGTACGGCAGATAGTCCTCCGCAGTTGCGAACGACCGCGCCACACACGACGTTTCCAATCCCTCATCGGTCGTTAATCGACATTCATCTGCAATTCTTCTGACTGTCCTATCCATCGCTGTCGGTCTTCGCATAGCACATGCTCGGATTGTATTATTATGGCGCTCAAAATTACTGGATTACCACACTACGGACAGACCCAAAAGGGACTCTAACAAGGCAAAGGGTGTATCGTTTAGGAGCTGGGAGAAGGTATCTGGGCAGGATCATTTCGACACCTAGGGGACGGAGGTTCTTTTCTCTGCAAATATTATGCAGACCATGGTACGATATGTGTAAAAGTTGTTGTCAGAGTTGTATTTTGATCACCTTCATGTGTTATTTTGTGTATTAGTTGAGGATCAATTGAAGGAGGAAACTATCGACAGTATCTCGGAGTCACCGAATGCAGTGCACTACAAAATATGTCAACTGTCTAGTCGTGGACTTCTCTCCTTTTACGTAGTATCTCTCCCTCTCCCCCCTCGCTTTTTTTTTCTTCTTCCCCCCTTTCCCCCTTTTCCTTCCTTTTTCTTTTCATGGAAAGACCTGATGCTAGAGAGGAAGGTTCGGTACCAAGAGTTATTTGGCAGCCTTTCTATTCTCCTTGCATTGCAATTTGATTTCCCGTTGTGGGTGGGCTAGTCTGAAATAACTCGATTCTTCTGGCCCTTGTTGGGGACCATTCGCGCTGCTCTGTGCAGATGAATCTCCAACTCCGTCATATGACGAGGATTCGAGGCAAACCGAATGCCGATTTCCTCATAAATGACTGCTTGCTGAGGCTGAGCCCTCGAGCCATTTCTACGACACTGCATGAAAATGTTATAATAAAGTGTTGCAACGTTTTTGTCAATGCTATGCTTGCTGACTCGTAACACACCATCGTATGTACACTCCTGAGTGACCTTCTGGTACTCAAGATAGAGGTAAAGGTTTTATAGACTCATGGTCACCGTCATGCTATTACTGTGTACCATCAACACGGGAGGAAGACCTTTACATAGGACCTCCAAATCCCCGAGATAGCTTGCACTTGCCTCAACGCTGGCACTCGTACCTTCCGCTGGACTCGGCAAGGTCGTAAACATCACGGCTGTGTGTTTGCTATTGCCCCTCATCAAATCATTCAATATCAAATGCTGGGCTCGACATGGAAGGTCGTTGAAGCTCAACGGCACGCCCTGTGTAGAATAGGATGACCCGCGACGGGACTGCATTGGGGAATCACCGCTGCTTGTGTTGGGTTCCGAGACCTCAGAAATATGATCAGGAAATCCAGATGAATTGAAGCCGGGGCTAGGGCGATATTGATATGCAGACGGCAATCGCTGGCTGCGCCGTGTAGGCGGTGAAGGCGTGTCGAGGAACATGATGGACGGGCCAGGACCGTCTTCCGTTGCAACACGAGTAATTGGCACTGGCTTACTGGAAAACTTGGGTTGGTTCTGGGAAGTATGCCGTGAAATGGGAGGACGCTCAGAGCGGACGGACGCGGGGCGATCGATCGAAGCTTCGGCTCTCGGGGTCGGAGGAGCTGGCATAGGAATATCCGTTTCTTTCAAGGCGGATGGTTTACTTCCAGAGCCCAAGGAATTGGCCTTTAGAGAGGCGGAGAGGTTTGAGGTGGAAGGTGGTTTATCGCGATGGTTCGGACTTTCGGACCTTTGGGTAGAAGTGAGATCCGGTGCCGAAATGGCAGCTGACGGGACGCTTGAAGTTGTTGCAGAGTCAAAATCCGGATGCTTCAGTCTTCGCATCGGTCGTTCGGGGACTCGGATTTCTTCTTCTCCCGTAGATTTCTTTGATGGAGGTGGACCTCGCATTGAATCACTATGACTTCGCCTTCTTCGTAACGTTGTAGCGCTGGGTAACCCAGAATCGCAGCTTGACTCGTAATCTTCGATATCTCCTTCACTTGCTGCACTCTCTCTACCTCTGCTCTCATCATCGGATCCGTCATCAATGGCTTCTGAATCGCTCTCATCGTCGGAGCTGCCGGATTCTTCGCTGGCACTACCTTGGCTAGCGTGTTGCCGGACAACATTGTCAGAGAGTCGATGTGTCCGCATTCCGAGACTCACACCTAATTTCGTTATTCCGCTCATCGTATGCTTTCTCTTCGACTTCTTCAGCAGTCTCCGAAGTCCGAGAAATCTTTCAACTCGTTCTCCTCGTGGCCCTTGCTGAAACGACGACTAATAAAATATAGTAAGTGAATCGAATAAATAATTTAGAGACTAAGAATGTTACTAACCTCCGGCCAGTTCGACCCAGCAGTGAAGATACTCGCAATTTCCGAAAGATCTTCGCTGGCTGTTTTGAGCCCGCGCTTTCCTCGTATCTTCTGTATCTCCTCCCACCACTCCTGATCCCTCAAGCATTCGTCGACCTGCGCCTCGGCTTCATTCCCCGTGGCTTGGCCGTTGACGATAATTTCATAACTCGGAAGCTTGCCGGATGCCAACCAAAATACGAGGACCTCTGCCTCAATTCTCAGATTTTCAAGAAGCGATTGAACTCTGCCGCGCTCTTCCTCCACGTCCGTCTCATACTCGACAAACACTCCGACTCGGAGCTTATAGGCCTTCTTCCATGCTGGCACAGTGTTTAGAATTACACCCAACTGAAGGATTAGCGTGTCTGGAAAATAAATCAGCCACATATTCTATTTGTCTACCTCCTGGCGCACTCACAAGTATCAAAATTAGTTGTCAGCACATTGTGCTTGTTATCCTCTTCATCAGAGATTTCTGCGGACATCTGGATGGGCCAAAGGTCAATATACTTCTTGGTGTGCCCTCCGTTGGTATGTGGGAACTCAAGATCCTGAAAACCCTTCGCCACAGCGACGTTGATCTGCAGCCGCAATAGCAAGTCCTCCAGAACTGTCACATAACTCGTCACGCTCATCATTGCTTCGGTTTTGCAAGAGTCGGTCGGTAAGGCTCCTTCCATCTTCGCATTTTTGCTATCACGACGGACTGGTTGAAGATGCGAGCTTCCCGGCTGGGTCTCGGGTTGAGGCATGTCAGGTACATCGATTAGGGGTTGCTTTCTCCGTAAGTCATCAAGGTTGTAGAATCCCAAGACCGCGATGTTCGGTCTCATGCCCCCTAGCCCAGCGTTCAAGACAATGTTCCGAGCCCCCCATTCAATGCCGGGAGAAATGGCTATGTTTACAAAAGCCTTGATCTTTGAGAAATCAATGTACTTGGTCCACGCTGCCTGCTGTCTACGGGCTTCTGGAACTGAGCTACCGAAGTCCGACGAGACTATGACATGACCCAGGATATAAAGAGCTCCTTTCTTCATGGAATTGCAGAACTGGATGAGCTTGTACTGCCGCCTGGGATCGTTCACAAAAAGTAAGATTTGCGGGCGCCAGAACTTAACGTGTTCTTGTCTCAGGCGGAGAAGATACTTCCTCACTTCTATCAACAGATTAGCACCACATATCTTCCAGAGAGTGGGAGCCGAAAGCCATTAGGTATAACTTAGGAGCTGTTTCAAGGGCGACCACTTAGGACTCCCCAATTCCTCCTCTAACAAAGGTCGTCACCTTGGAACATGCTCCTAAGTCATGTCTCTAGCTCTCGGCTCATGAAATTATGCAGAGTTAAGGGCAAAATCTGTACATACGGTGATAGATTAAATTCTGCGAAACGTCACCCCAGCTCTTTGGCGGACTGGAGTAGTGGATAACCAGGAAGATTGCAATAAGTATCCCGACACAACCAGTGGCATATAATCCATCCACAAAGAACATCGCTACAGCGGAGATAATAGTGCCGGATAGCGCGGTTTGCCAGTTGAAAAAGTGAAAAGACGGTCGGAAGTTGGGTGCAGACCCTATCTTCAACAGGAAGCATGCCAAGTTCATGACGAGAAAGGTCATCTATCGGATGTTTATGTTAGTTAAACGAGCATAGAATATAAAGTTACCTAGGATCCTAAGGCACTTGAGAAATTGTCGTATCCCATGAGGATTGAAAGACATACAAGGTAAGTCATAGTGACAAAGGATGCCAGCTTATTCAGGTCGAATAGCATCGAGATCTGGGTTATGGCATAAGTGGTGATGATGGCATAAGTTGGCTCGTCTCCAGTCTCCGTTCCTTGACCGAATATACCGAATCCTGGAAGGAGGTTGTCTCTTGCCAATGCCTGCAGCAGCTTTGCTGACCCAATGACTCCCATCAACGTGGAAAAGAATGATGACGCGAATTCGCCTGCAAGCACCACGAACCCAGAAACATTGGTATCTTGGATGACATTGGCGTTTCTGAGGAATGATGCCCTCGTGATGGTCGCAGCCATAGTCAAAATAACAGTAGTATATAGAGCAAAAGTTGTTAGAAGCCCGTAGAGGGTCCCTTTCGGAATCGATTTGCTGGGATTCTTGAGGTCCCCAGACATACTCGCCCCTGCAAAGATTCCACCCGTTGCAGGAAATAGGATACCAAAAAGGTCCTGGAAGGTCTCTTTACCACGCAGTTGGCTGCCCGCAGCACCCTTTGTGAGCTGTGGCTTCAAATTTCCAATGAAAGTACTCAAGCTGGGTCCGGTGTATTCGATGCCCAACCTCCTGCTTTCGAATGGCGAGACAACCAGGGCCGAAAAAGGGATGCTCAAGGTAGCAACCAAAAGGATGATCAATAAGCCATTGCTGGCACGGGCAAAAATCGAGGAACCCGCGAGGCATATTGCAGTGCATATGACCAGTACAATCGTTGACCAAAGGTAGAGGTACCACTGACTCTCGGGAAGCACCTGAGCCCAATTGCCTGAGATGGTGCCAAAATTCAGTGTAACGCAGTCAATCAATCCTACAGCGTTCATGCCTGTATTAAAGACGAAACCAAGATAAAATACAACTCCTATTGACCCTCCAAACTCGGGTCCCAAGGACCTCGAAATCAGGTAGTATGCACCACCACCACGGACCGTGCCATTGGATGCGATGGCAGATAACGACAGCGTGGTAACGAGGTTGATTGCATAGGAGGCAATAAGCATTCCCATTATTCCAAGGACCCCTCCTTGACCTACTTGGAAGTCAGATACTGTAGTACAACACAAATGGCGGTTTCACTAACCCAGTATGAAGCCAAATCTCAAGAACATAAGAATGCTGAGCACATTCAGACATGTAGGGACATAGACTCCTGAGAACATGCCCAGCTTCTCATGTCCTCCAACTGGTCGACGTCCCAAGCCCGGTCTTGCTGCTGAAGAATCTGCCTTCTTGTGCTCGGTGTGCATCTGGGCGGTCAAAGAATCGTCCTCAATAGGTGCATGTTGTGCTTTCCGCCGCCCACTAACTGACCGTCTGCGAATATTCGGGCCATGGTCGCTGCCAGTGGAATGTATGTGCAACAGATGTTTAGTGCGCTCGTGCTCGTTGGGAGGAGGGGTTGAGTCCTTAGTAGCAGGTTCATAAGGATTCGGGGGGTTGCTCGAGTCAGTCGATAGGGATGCCTCTGCTTGAGAAGGTGAGTGCTGATCGGGCATGAGCATAGAATATTGAGCGTATATATCTGCCCTTCTGTCTGCTGTGGTATTGGAAGGGAGTTTAGAATGTTGACGGACAGAAGACTCTCCTGACGAAGGACCTGTACTAGGCATTTTCGACCGTGCTCAGTACTAGCAGTCCGCCATGGAGGCTCTGGCGCGGATAGCAATTACTTGTAATACTTCTAAGGTACGAGTATTATTCAGTAGTGTTACTGTGTTGCGAGTAAGGTTAGGGCAGATTTGCGGAGTCTCCTGCTCTGAAGCCGTCCGCATCCCTGCACTACTACCACCAAGTCTCTCAGGACGTCATAAGAGCTCGGCAAAGTTCACCGAAGTTTTTCAGGTCACCCGCCAGCCAATTTCTGCAGGCCGAACAGCAGAGACCAGTGGCCATGGGAGAACGAAGAAATTAAGCAGCAGCAGCATGAGAGAGCAAAATGAGGCACAATCTTCGAGATCATCACTTGCTGCATGAAATCATGAGAGAAGTTGTGTAGTTGTACTGCAGAGATAAGCACTGGAGAGATAAGCACTGCAGGCGAAGGGAAGGCTGTCAGGAAGGAGGTCACACGCGGTTTGCCCCGGCGGCCCCTGTGATCCCTGCACAAAGATCGGATCGGGTGTATGTGTAACTTACGGAGGTACAACGACAGAAATTCTCGCAGCTCAAGTTACTGTATCAGATGCGGTCTACAGGTGACTTCATGAGAGACCGCGGGCATAGAGTTCCTGTTCTTTCGTCCCCTTTCCTAGTCTTCCTACCCCCTGAAGCATCACCGTAAGTAGGCCGATATCCTGTTGAGTTTGTTTTCCAGGCAGGCTCCATCGTAATGAGGCTGACCCGCATATCACAGTGGTTCCCTTTTCTACGCCGCCATGAGATAAGAAACCCGACCTTTGTCCTACATCCCAACATCTCCCGCCCAGACCAGGGCGACAATCATCATGTCGGCTCCTAAGCATGGCGAATCCTCTTCTCGACCGCTTCCAGTGCCAGTACCAACGGAAATGTCGTCCTCGCCGGGTTCGTATAGAGGACGCTCAGGGTCACCAGTCCCTCGAGCTACTTCAACAGCTCGACTAGCTAGCTCTCCAGTACCTTCGCATAGCACAGTTGGTACTCCCCAAGTGCCACAGATACCTACACCGAATCACGCAGGGACGGAAGCAGAAGATGGCCCAGCTGGTGGCTCTTTAACACCTCTTGCAGGTGCACCGGCACCCCACTCTTCTTTACCTGGCCCTGGAATATCTGCTCTTGCGGCTGCTTTGTCCAATTCACTTGGCCAGAGTCCTCCCAGATTTGGAACTCCTCCTCTTCGACCTTTGTCTCCTCACACTGCGGGCCATCAGATACAATCTTCCGGACCGCAGAGCAATTATGGTTCATTTGATGCAAGATCTCGATCGGTACAAGGTGCTTCTGGGTGGGCTGGCCCAAGTACATACGAGGATCCCGAGATCGTGAAGAGACACTTGGTACAACCTTCAGAAACGACTCAGCTCGTCGATGGGCCAAACGAGGGCATTTTTGGGCAGTCTATGTCGTTCCGTCCAGGGTCACCAGCGCGAAAAGGAAGGGTAGCCATTGAGGATGTAGCCCCAGGGCTGAACGATGACGAATTCTCGAGTCTTCGTCTTCAAGGTGGAGATATCACACGGCCAATATATAGGTGGACAGAAGACGCAGGGCGAGGACGAGCAAAGCGTAGCCAGAGCTTCCACATCTCACGGCCGCAACCAGAGAATGAAGTGCTTGATATTGGTTCTATCAAGGTGCCTGGTGGCTTCAGGCGTAACTTTCTTCGCAGAGCCGTGGCGAGTCCATCGCCTGATGGAAGGGAAGCAGAAGACGGAGCTGGTTTACCGCGGGGACCACCGAAGATGCTCACGAACAACTTCATTGAATTCCTGACAATATACGGCCACTTTGCTGGTGAAGAACTGGAAGAGGATGACGAGGTCCTCGAGCCCGACGAGTACTTCTCATCTGAATTTGGATTAGGCGACGAGGGAAGTGATGAAGACAGAGAACCGATGGAGGACAGTGCACTTCTTACTCCAGGCCGTCGGAAGCGGAAGCGCAAGGAACGCCAAGTACAAGGGACCAATGGCTCTATGGGGGCCGCCCTGTTACTGCTCAAATCTTTCGTCGGGACCGGCGTGTTGTTCTTGCCCAAGGCCTACCTAAACGGTGGCATGCTTTTCAGCAATCTCGTTCTGCTTTTCGTCGCGGCTCTCAGTTACTACTGCTTCGTTCTGCTGGTCAATACCCGCCTAAGAGTCGATGGATCTTTTGGTGATATCGGTGGCATTCTATATGGCAATTGGATGCGGACCACCATCCTCTTCTCAATTGTCATTAGCCAGATTGGCTTTGTGGCTGCCTATATTGTCTTCACTTCGGAGAATCTGCAAGCCTTTATACTCGCAGTGTCTAACTGCGAGACTCGGATTGCTATTCCATACCTAATTCTGATGCAGATGGTAATTTTCTTACCATTCTCGCTCATGAGAGATATCAGCAAATTGGGCTTCACTGCCCTGATCGCCGACGCCTTCATTCTCATTGGACTCGCTTACCTTTACTACTACGACATTCTCACGATTGTAACGCAGCATGGCTTTGCTGATATTGTCAATTTCAATCCTCGAGACTGGACATTGTTTATTGGCACTGCAATCTTCACATTCGAGGGTATCGGATTAATCATCCCCATCCAAGAATCGATGAAAAATCAGAAAAACTTCCCTTCCGTTCTCGGTGGAGTCATGGTCCTCATCAGCATCATCTTCATCTCCATGGGAGCATTGTCTTACGCAGCATATGGCTCGGCAACAGAGACGGTGGTTATTCTTAACCTGCCACAAGACGATAAGTTAGTAAACGGGGTTCAGTTCCTCTACTCACTTGCTATTCTGCTTTCCACGCCTCTCCAAATCTTCCCGGCCATCAGAATCACTGAGAACGAACTCTTTACCCGAAGCGGAAAATACAACCCGTACATTAAATGGCAAAAGAACGTTTTCCGCTTCTTCGTTGTCATGCTCTGTGCTGGTATTGCCTGGTTTGGCGCCAACGATTTGGATAAATTTGTAGCATTGGTTGGTAGCTTTGCCTGCGTGCCGCTTGTGTATATCTACCCAGTAAGTTCTCAGCATCACTCTTCACATGACAACAAGCTGACAGATTTTCAGCCAATGCTCCATTTCAAAGGCGTAGCCAAGTCGCGTTTCCGAAAAGCCGCGGACGTGCTGCTCTGCATTTTCGGCCTCGTCGTCATGGTATACACAACCGCTCTCACTGTGATCAGTTGGGCGAGTGGAAACGAAGACCCGGGACTCCCGAGTTATTGTGATAAAAAGAGGGCAGGACTGCTTGGATAGTGATTAGAAAGAAGAGGAGCTTTAACTCATAGACGTGTAGGACATCGATGTGGCGTGGGTTTCTTTTGTTGGATCTAGAGGAAATTGCTTTCCTTGCATAGCGCTGCGAGAATGGTTCATAGGGTTTTGGTTTTCATCGGACAGAGCGTGTACTTTACCTAGATGAACCTGGTCTTCTCCATATAACATGCGCACGGTTCCCAATTCCGTGTCATTTTCTCCAACAGTGGAAGATCAGGTGGCAAATTTTTTTTAGATGTACTCAAGCGGTCAGAAAGTCTGTAATGCCTCTTCTATGAGAGATCCTATAGAGATCATTGCACAACTCAATTACTTACAGACTTTCCGGTCGTCGAGTAATATGACTGTAAATGAATGACTTCTTAGTCTTCCTGTTCCATTGGGCTGTCCATAGTTTTACACTAATCAAACCATGCTATTCCCCGCGGAATCAATCATCATGCCATTGCAAGTAACCAGAAAATTAATTCGGAAAATACAAGACATAGATTACCGAGATCAATGCACCTGAACGCCACTGCACCCCTCAAGTCTAGACAAAATGTATGCATTGGCGGACCGTACCATCTCATTCTCCTTTCTCCTTTCTCACTTCAAACAATCAAATTGATTCCTCAACACCCAGCTATTCCAATCCTAATAGCTCTCTCATCCACCGATCTGATCAGAGGAACTGAGTCGAAACAAGCCGGCCGATTGTTGAGAAGGGAAGAATTAGAAGGCGATAGATCCAACGAGGCCTGCCGCCGCGAGAGAGAGCATTTCGCTGCTGAGGAGAAGAGGAGAGGAGCCGGAGATGCTGGACGTGGCTGCTGGGCCGCTGCTAGTTGTTGGAACTGGCTTGGTACTGTACTGAGTTAGCATGTCGGCAGACTCATAGATGGGAATATCATACTAGGTAGCGTTTGCTGTTGCAGTCGCAGCCACAATCGTGGCGTTTGTGCTCGCCATAGCAGTAGTGGCCAAAACAGCAAGTGCGAGGATGGAGGTGATGTGTGCCATTGCTGCTAAGATATGAATTATTGATCAGGTAACGATTGTTGATAGATGATTGAGATTGACTGGAAATTTAGCGATTGTGTGAGAAGGGAAAGTGTAGATTATGAGATGGAGATCAAGAAATTATGGAGAAACAAGAAAAGGAAGACAGTGATGGATAGGCGTAGATGAAGGAAATGATCAAGTGGCCAGGAATGCAACTTGGATTGGTTTATAAGAATCTGTATGAAGTGTGATGCAAGGTGGATAACTTCAATGGCTGTACATTCCTGATCATGGCCGAGAGACAGGCTCAGGCCGACTCAGATCTTGCTTTTGCATAGCAAATTCACATCAAATTGGCAAAGTGAATACTTCGTACAAGGCCAAATAAATGTAGGATATCAGGTCTGTGCTTCTTAGCCATCCCTAAACCCCATTTACTTCGTAGTATAGGTATCAATTGTTAACCGAGTATCGACGACTTTACTTAAAATGGTAGTGATCAAGCGAAACTTAATGACATGATTGGCTGAGATCCCTAGGTATCACGGAAGCTACTCGAAGAATTTTAACAATTGATACTCATACCGCGAAGTAGCAGGAAGTAGCAAGATTTCAACATCCCATTGGCCGAAATCCCTTGTCCTGGAAGAATATTCTAGAGGTGCACAAACCTGATATCCTACATTTGTTTGGGCCTGTACGAAGTAAGTACTTTGGTCGCCGGCGTAATACGAAGTATGTCCTGCCAAGACTTCTAGTGACTTCTACGCTAGCAGGGGATTGGACCAATAAGGTCCACGTTTTAGTCAGGAATACTTGTATACACTGTTAGGTTAAGTAGATTATCTGTGGATTTGGAACTATTACGCATACCACGAAGTACGAAGTAAAATGTAAAATGCTAAGAATAGAAAACCAGAAGATTGAAATAATGCCATCAGAGCCTCATTTGAGTTCGTCAGAAAATGGTGGCTGAATGCTGACCGATTGCGGTAGGGCTCCCAGGAGCCTGTAAAAATGGGCCGAGGGGCGACTCGCTTAAAGTTGATTGATTTCGACAAGAATCGCGTCTGACCGAGGAGCGCGTCAACATCAGTGCTTTGCAAGAGAACGTCAGTTCCGCACATATCTTTGGCAGCGACAAAATGGCCCCCATCGAAGTGGAAGGGAGTCTGCTTCATGGCCCCAGGTTTATATTTACGCCCATCTGCCCATAAAAATTATACTAACTTCATCCAGTGATCAGAAATATGCCCCTCTTTCGCGACAATCCTCCTCGTACAAACCACTCCAGACGTTCGCGCTGGAGAAGGAGAAGCACTACCAGCAGCAATTCGGCGACATGTACTTCCTGCGGCTAACAAAGCTGAAGCCTGTAGTTGAGAAAATTGCGGAGGAGGCTTGGGATGGATTTCGCGTCGGCGGGGAGACAGTGCGGAAGGTGGAGAGAGTGTTGGATGTCAGGCAGGGAGAGCTGTGTTGGGTTGCGGGGACAGTTTATATGGAGATGACGCTCAAGCCGAATATTTTGGACGACATCTCGAAGGATGTGAGTTGTGAGGGTTCATGGTGCTGGGGGTTTGCTGACACTACTTAGCACTGGATCTCTGCGCCGCCGGCACCACAAAAATATCTGTCGCCTTCAGGAGAGGATCTCATAATGCTGGAAGACGAATCTGGAAGGCTGAGACTAGTTGGTGCGCCATTGGCAACGGAGATGCTGGTGACCGGCTGCATCATTGCGGTCATGGGGACGGAAAACGTGAATGGAGATTTTGAGGTGGTTGATATTCGACTACCAGGTCTGGCCCCTCAACCAGAACGGTGGCATGCTTCAGAAGGCCCCATGAACGGCGTCTCGAGGAAGAAGATGAAGCTGGATGAGGACGATGATATGGATGTGGATGTGGACAAAACTGCGCACACCAGCAGCGGGAAGAAGATCGCTATTGTCTCCGGCCTTGGGTTCTCTGGGACAGACTCGGGTCACTCGCTGGAAATCAACCTTCTTGGCGAATATCTACTTGGAGAAGCCCTCGACTCAGAAGCACAAGAAGGCGTTTCACACATCAGCAGATTGATAATCGCAGGTAATTCTATTGCTTTGGAGGACGAAGCTGCATCCCACGACACTGTTGGCAACTCTAAGAAAGCACATGCAAAGAAATATGGCTACGACAGTAGTGCCTACAACCCAGTCCCTACCGCCCACCTTGACAACTTCCTTACAACCCTGTTACCCAGTATGCCAATTACCCTCATCCCCGGCTATACAGATCCCGCAAATGTCAGTCTCCCGCAGCAACCTATACATTCAGCCATGTTCTCGCAAGCACGAGCATATGGCCCGTCGCCCCCTGTTGACGGAGAAGTAAAACAGCCAGGCTGGTTTGATACGGTTACGAATCCTTGGGATGGTGAGGTAGAGGGCTGGAAGGTACTTGGAACTGGCGGTCAGAACGTGGACGATGTTTTCAAGTACGTTGAGAGTGAAGACAGGCTTGGAATGATGGAGGCTATGTGTCGATGGAGGTGCTGTGCACCAACGGCGCCAGATACCCTATGTGAGTTCCTATCTACCCTACTTGCTTGTGGATCCCTATCTCTGTGCATCAACTTACTCTTGTCAGGGAGCTATCCATTCCAGGACGACGACCCTTTCGTCTTAACCTCCTGCCCTCATATATTCTTCGTCGGCTCTCAACCCAATTTCGATACTGCTTCGATCGAAGGCCCAGAAGGACAAATAGTCAGATTGATTGCGGTTCCTAGATTTGCAGATACTGGTGAACTGGTTTTGGTGGATACAGAAACTTTAGAGACATCTGTGGTGAAGATAGCAATCTCGTGATGGTCCGGCAGGAAATACGACTGTGCTCTTCATAATCACACAGAATAGATCCAAAAGAGAAATCGTTCAAGGACTCAGATCATGAGCAAGGGACGCCGCTTTTGAAAGACTCGCATCGATTCTATGGGCTCTAGTCTATGTATGATGGATATCCCCGGCAGGTCACTGGCTTTAGAAGATAGATGGAAGCGAGGAATGGAGGGGATAATGCGAAGTATCTACAAGCGGTGCGAAAGAAATAGGTTAACTAGCGAGAAAGGGGCCGCATAGCGAGCACTCCCACCGACTTTGAAAGCATGAAATGATTCTCTGCTGAAGTTGTTTATCCCGTCCTCCAAAAGTACGATGTAAAAATGCAAACGAACGGTAAAATGGAATAAAGCGCAATGAACTGCCAAGGGCAGCTCGTTACCAGCCAGAGTCCAACGATCGTGGGCGGTCAACGAGGCCTAACGTTGTATGACAATTGAGCTTTTAATGAAAAACCTTTGCTGCAAACTCATTCTCATGTTGAATGAGGTGCGACACCTGATCCGATTTTTGAGTCATTCTGGACCCCGAAGCTTCTTAGGAATCAGATCCTTCGCAATCACTAGATGATTCTGCTTCTGATTCAGTATCCTTGTCAACAGCTCCGCTGGCGGAACCGGAACGAGACTTGGTCTCACCCTCAGCAATAAGCTTGCGACGCCCCTCCAATACCGCCTGCTCGTCTTCCTCAAAGATATCCTCGAATCTTTCTTTCAATGACTTCAGCTCCTCCTTGGCTCTTAGTGCCTTCGCGTTTCGCAGGCTTTTGCCCTCTTGGGTCAGAAGCCGCTCATCCCACAGGCTGCGCCGAAGACCAACCATATCCGCGGTCATCGAAAGGCGTTTACCACACCCTTTTTTGATAATGATATTGAGTTTTTGGGGCTTCAGCTTGCAAATCAAGCTCATGATACATCGTTCATCATCATCAGGGTACCACAAGAAATCAGCGAAGGTCACGGGGCTGGATTCAAGGCCGCATGCTGTGGTTGTCATTCCAACTCGCTGCGGAGTGACAACCAAAGTCAGGGATATAATATTCGGTTTAACTTGGGCGAGCTGCTCAAGCCCACTGATAGCTTCATCTTGCCATTCGAGGTTCCAGCAATCCCGAGCGAAGTCCAGTGTGATGTGTTTGAAGTATTGATGGAATCTGGAGTTAATACATTCAGGCTCGTGGTAGGATCTACAATAGCTCTTTTTGGCGAGGCGCAGAACAGCCTGGAAGCGGTTGGCTTTGTAGACATATTGAGAAGCCTCTGTATATAGCTGCTTACAAACTTGAATGATGGCGTGGCTTTGAAATGGGTTCTTTTCGACGGTCTTCCAATCTGCCTTTACCATGATCGGCTCTGGATAGACGAGCAAATAGGCATAGATTCGCTCTCTAATTTCCATGGACAGTCGCAGCAGGGGTGAACGGGCTCCACTGTTTGGTATGAATGGCCCTCGCTTGGGTCCCATATCCTCCAGCATTTTCAGATATGCAGCCTCTTCCTTCTTCCTGTTGCGCTTGATCCGGCTCTTCTGTCTCTTCATCCGAGTGGCTTCGATAGGGTCCAAGTCAGGCTCCCCCCAACTATAGATACTGTCACCCTGCAATTGAAGAGCTGCTGTGGCGATTGCGTCTTCATCAATGTCCTGATTGAAGGAGGCTCGGGAAATTTTGTATCGATTCCTCTCTCGTTGAGCTTTTGAGGCGATATTGCGATTCCATGGTGCGAGATCTTCCCGAGCTGGCCTTTTTCTGGAAGCGGCAGGTTTGGGCAGCGGAAGAGCTTCCTTCGTGGCAGGCTCTTTGCGATTTGGCGGAGCGACTGCTTTCTTGGGTGGCATTTTGATTGAGGGGCCACCACGTTGTAGTCTAGATGAGTGACAATGCGAGGAGCTAAATGATCAAGCAGATAAACGCCTCTGAGGTTAAAGCTTTTCTGAGCTTGCAGGTGCTTCGGACGTAGAGGGCGTGAAACTTAGATGTGTTTTCTTGAAAGAGAGTTGCGGAAGGTGAGAGAAGAATGAATGCTAGGCTGCTCAATAGCTGGACTGACAATGCTAGTGCGGAACTTGTTGCGAAAGGAGTGTGTATGTTCGAGTATGAAGATAGTATGCGAGCAGTCGCGGAGCTGATTTGCTCTGTTCTCGAGGACGACGAATTCCGAAGTTGACGATGTCCTCAGTGCATCTGATGAAGGCTGTGAGAATCCTAGATGGCAAAGAAGACGTGCATAGGTGGGATGGTATTAAGAGATTTGTCCGGTACTGAAGATGTAGATTGGTAGAAGATAAATGGTCGTGTTATCAGTCGAGGCCTTGGAAAGCTTGGGCCATTGAAGTAGAGCCAAGTTGAAAATAAGATCTTGATTATGGTGCAAAAGATGAGTTGGAAAAGTGACCATGAGGAGAGATAAAAGAATGGCTTATCGAACAAGTGATTTCCGGGCAAGCAAGATCTAGAGCTTAGAATTATATAGACGTTTATGAAGATAACACCAATATGACTCATACCAAACTACAGTCTAAGAATAAGACTCGATTAGGATATTGCCCGCAGAGGGGTTCAAAGCTACGAATGGGATTACTCGCGGGCGACAGAAGAAGAGAAACCAACCTTCTTTTAAATAAACAAATATGCAAGCATTAAGCACTCGGGAGGAGTGGAAAGGAGATCTAGGCGTAGAGAATGAGATGGAGGGATACTTAAAATTAAAAGTCCGTGATTCTGAGCATCTTTGGAAGGAAAGATATCTTGAGGTGCTTTTTCCTTTCCCCCTCTTTGTCTAGAGCGAGAATGAGGAAAGGAATGTCGTCTTCTTAAGAAATCGGAGTGGAGTTTCGGCTCTAAAAATAGTGGTCTCGCTCCTTAATGCTGGCCGCACCCAACATTTTCACACACAACGAATTATTGACTCCACGTAATGTTACTCAACGAAGGAATAGGTACTTGCTGTGCAAATCTTCCTGGGTACCTACGGGAACGCTGTTAACAATTAGGTTACCTAGCACTCTCTACCTCGAAGATTTTGCTAGTTCCATACGAAAAGCACCATGTGACTGCCTACCACGAGTGGATGAAAGATGAGGTCCTTATCCCTGCATACCACCTTTATCTATTTCTGAAATACATCTCTCACACATTCCTAGGCAATTCAAGAGGCTACTGCATCGGAACCCCTCTCTATTGAGGACGAGTACGCCATGCAGAGGAGCTGGCGCTCTGACCACGACAAACTTACCTTCATCGCTTGCTTGCCTGCCTCTGATCAGACCGAAGAAGTCTTTGCTGGAGCTTGTGATGCCTCCGACCGCATGATTGGAGATGCGAATCTATTCCTCTCACCGGCGGACGAGGACGAAGAAGGCTGTATCGGTGAATTGGAACTGATGATCGCTCCTGAAAATGCACGACGGAAAGGCTACGGTCGCGCTACGATATTGTCATTCCTGCATTACATCGAGCGGCATCTTGAGCAGATACTTACAGAGTACAAAAGTCAGCTGGACCCTGGGGTCGAGAAGATGTCCTTATTGCAACTTAAAGTCAAAATCGGGAGCAAGAATGAGAAGTCTATCAACCTTTTTGAGAGCATAGGCTTTCTGAAAGTAGGGGAGGGTCCTAATTATTTCGGGGAAGTGGAGTTGGTACTTGAGGGGTTCCTTGGTGAGCAAAGGACGTCTGGACTGCTTGAGAAGTATGGCGTGGAAGGGTACCGGGAAGTGAGATATCTGGAGTCAAACCCCTGAGCTTCGGCGACAGCAGCAATGCAAATTCAGAGTAAGCAGATCAGGTCTTCCCCTACATTTTCTTGGATTCACAAAAGAACTTGTCACGTTACCAGAATGCTTCTCCGCTGCTTGCAGCATGCCTTGAAGTACGTAACTGTTTGGTGATGGAATCGCATCTTACGCACGCTATAGGGTAATGCAATTTTCCATTCGACAATCTTCATTTCCGTCTCGCTTTGGTCATAAGGATCATATTTCCTCTTACCTGAGGAATGTCCGGCTTCCATCAGGCTCCATTGCAGGCTCGAATGATGTCACGTGCTGATTGTCCGTTATCGGCCTTGCCCCACCGCTGCGCCCTTCTCTTTCCTATTTCAGCTGTTACTTTCATGTTTTGATAGAAGCGTCCTTTCTCGATTCTGTCTTTTGGAGGCTTTCCTTCTCGACTGAACTCCTTCTCATTTCTGCTACCGTTCATTTCCAAAACTCTTGACCCTTTCCATCCCTCCTACGAAAAGATTTTCTTCCACGATCGTAGTTGAACATTGAACCAAGTCTCGAAGGCATTAATATGGGATCGAATAGCGAGCAAAAGCCCAACAAGCTGTGGATCGAAACACCTTGCATGAAGTCTGCGGCCCTCTCTCGAGAAGCAGGATGGTGCGTAGTTGCCTTTTGTTTCATTCCCAAAATACACTGTTGTCCACTCATAGCTGTGAAACTGGGGAGCCTCATTCCGATAGAGGAACCTAATTCACGAATAGTAACTGGGCCGTTACAGATTCTACTTTGCACAAGAGGCATTCCTGTGATTGCTGACACTATGCAGCAACGTATACCTAAAACTGGAATTCCTCCAACCCTCTGGCTCGTTCAAATCACGAGGAGTTGGCAACTTCATGTCCAAAGCCATTCTTTCTCATGGTCCCGACAAGCCAGTTCATTTCTACACCTCTTCTGGTGGCAATGCGGGACTTGCCTGTGCCACAGCAGCCATCTCGCTCGGTCGTCCAGCAACCATTGTTGTCCCAGTGTCGACGTCCGCCCTCATGATCGAGAGGCTTAAGATTCTAGGCGCCGATGTACAGCAACAAGGAAGACATTGGAGTGAAGCGGATGCGTACTTGAGAGAGATATTGCTGGAAAATGATGAGAATGGCGTCTATGTCCCGCCATTTGATCATGAGGATATCTGGGAAGGTAATGGAAGCATCGTTGATGAGTTAGAGATGCAGATGGCAGATAACGGAGGCTACGATGCTGTCGTCTGTAGTGTTGGAGGTGGCGGTCTGTTCTCTGGGATTATGACGGGCCTGAGCAACCACGGAAGACTGGACGGCAATTCGGGTAGAGCAGTGAAGGTCCTGGCAATGGAAACACAGGGTGCGGACTCACTTAACAAGAGTGTAAGGTATAAGCAGCTGTCAAGGTTACCAGCCATCACCAGTATAGCCACATCATTAGGTGCTTCGCAAGTTGCAGCCAAGGCATTCGAGTGGAGTCAACAACCAAACGTTACGAGCTGCGTTCTCAGCGACTCACAGGCAGCCATGGCCTGTGTCAGATTTGCCGACGACGAAAGGATCGTGGTTGAGACTGCTTGTGGTGCCAGCCTTGCGCCACTTTATACGGATTCTCTTCGAAAAACACTGTTTCCCACTCTTTCGGATGAGCAGTTTGCGGCTGTCAATGTCGTAATTATTGTCTGCGGCGGCTTAAATGTCACATTGCAAATTTTGGAAGGGTATAGAGAGAAGTATGCTGGTGATGAGACTGTGCTCAGGACTTTTCATTCTGCAGCGAAGGCCGGAAAATAACGCATACCTTTCATCATGCACGACGAGAATGAGTATCGGCCGCCTGTCAGAAGACCAGCTATCGGGGTAGACAGATCGAAGATGGCAGGATAGTGCACATAGAGTGAATCGATAGTTAGATAGACGATGGAGGACAGTTGTCGAGCATAGATATTAGAATATCAATCAGCAATCAAACACTCCGACCTCGTCTACCAAAGGTAGGTTGCCAGGCTCGTATTGCCGTCAGTGGTAACCTTCTTACCTAACGGTGATTGGTCAATTCCAAAGCAATCACGGGACTGCGGGGTAAGCTCCTCACCGGGCATTTCTTTCTACATTCATGCCTTGAGGATTAGACGGCAGGATTGGAGACTTCAATGAGTCATACCGCCATGTTCTCTGGGCATATAAGCTGCCAGAGCAGCAACTGGCTGCGTTCGAACACTCTTCCGTTATAGGCTTTGACATGTCGACGTCTTCTCTCTTAATCTCGAACTTTCTCCCAAAAGAGTTTTCACATATCTTCAGATACTTTCTTTCACCTCTCAAAGGCAATATGTTCTCTGCCCTCTTCGAAGTTCACCCTTTCAGCTCCACCTACACGGCCTATCTGTCTCTCGCCAAAGCCCTCAAGCCGGAGCTAGAATCGATGCCAGGCTTCATCGAAAACATCCGCTACAAGAGCCTCACACGCCCCTTATGGATCCTCTCACTTTCCACTTGGGCTGACGAGAAAGCTGTGGTTCGGTGGAGAACACACGAAAAGCACCATGGAACGCAAGGGAAGGGCCGAGACAACATATTTGAGGATTACCATCTGAGAGTTGGGGAGATTGCCGCGGATTCGAAGCCTCCCAAGAGATTTACGATTGTGCAGCAGAGGATAGATGAGACAGTGGTCGGAGAGGCAAAATGCATCGTGCTTGTCGATATGTCGGTGGGTGAGGAGAAGATGAAAGGCCAGGACGCTGAGGTTGTGGCTAGGTGGCTAGGACTTGATGTGAAGCAGGTGAAGGAAGCAACAGGGCTTACTGATTGGGACGTATTTGATGCGGTATTGACGCCAGGAGACGTAATATTGATGACTTCTTGGCAAGATGAAGCTGTTGCAAAGAGCTTTCAGGAAAAAGCGGCCGGATTCATGGGGGCTAGAACTAGGAGAGTGAGAGTCATCCGCGATTATGGGATGTTTGATCGGAGGGAAGCTCCTCAGTACTATCCTGATTCCGACAAAGGGACAACAAAACATTGAGTGCTCGTCAAAGACCGAGATAAAGATGCTACTTGAGGAAATGAGGTGTTGTGGACCCAAGTAAATGAGTTCGAAAGCCTGTTGCTTGTATCTTATCCATCCAGTAATTGAATGACAGTACGAATTTCCGTCACCAGAGTAAAGGATGGGCATCAATCACAATGCAGTTTTGTTGTACCATATCTTTTTCTTGGCTGCGCTGTGTGAGCTTAATTACCTCCCATATCCCGAAGGAACCACCTATCTGTCGGCCCCTCTTCAAAGGCTCCGAATCGCATCGTCGGTATGCTTCTGAATATGCCCTCGCTGCGCAGTTCCAGCAATCTTTCTTGGGTCGTATTGAAGCTTATTCTCACCTGCGTCAAGGACCATGCCCGATTATCAATCTCATCCTCCTTCACTTCCTTCAGCGTCGGCGACCGCCCAATGTCAAACCTCCTCTCTCCAATCTTCGCACCCACCATCAAAAACTCCTTTGCGGATTCGAATCTAGCCATTCTCACTTTCAATAGACTATTATGCGTCCAGAGTCGGAGCCCAACATGTGCGATTTTTTCCAGGCCTGAGACTTCTTTCCAAAAAGTGCTTTCGGTATCTCTGGGGTCCAGCACCCAGCCAAACCCCAGGCTATTATAAACACGACTTTTGACGCTAAAATACACAATATCTTTCTCGAAGCTGAAGAAGATCCTCGAAGGATGAGATGGGGTACCCAAGGACAGCAAATAGATACCCAAAGCTTTCAAACGAGCCTCCCGGCAGGTGTGAAGCAGCGCTGGAGGTCGACAGATACTCCTCAAACCGCCATGATAACTTTCATAATTAAATAGTCTCTTTTGCGGCCTAGTTCGCCTTATTTCTATGACTCTGCGTTCAGCCCAAAGGGTCGCAAACTCCTAAATCAAGGGCTGAAGCTCAGCTGGCAAGTCTGCAAATCTCCAGAATGCCGCTTCCTCTGGTTCTTGGGATCCGAGATGCGTTAAAACGGCTGACGACGCCTGCGTATAGACAGAAGATATATCATTGGCACTATCACAAAAGAGACTGTAGGCCTGCGAGGAGAGGAGCATGGCTTTCTTGCTGGTCCAGAAATAGCCTTCATAAGAACTCACAGCAATGTAAAGGAAGATGAGCTGACTAGTGATGACCTCGTTCGGAAGACCCATTTGGATTGATTGTTGAATGAGATAAATTGAAATGTAGAATGATTTGAGAAGGAGTCCGTGAAGGAAAAGCGACAACTGTAGTTGCCTGAAGCGGTATGCGCTAGCGAGCAGAGGTCGATATGTGCTACGAATTACTTGAGATTAAAAGGAGGTACCTCCGTAGACACCAACAATTGAGGTGGGGTGAAAAAAGGAAAATAATATCGTTCCGCAATACTAAGAAGAAATGGATGAATGGGCTGGAGATACCCTCTTTTAGAAGTAAAGATTGATTTGCCTGGCAACTTCTAAAACATATCGCGGGTTGACTCGGTGCCGAATATCGAGACCAAAAACGTTCCAAATTGGCAAAAGAAGAGTACTTGGTGAGACAGGCACTTGCCTAGGTCAAATCACAAGGTTTGGAGAATGTAATGTACAAATATTGCCTTTCAAATCCTATTCATAATTTGTACGCCGTGGCCCAATGAATCCATCGCAGGGCAAATCCGAAGCCCAACTCCTTTGATATCCTAATCTTTCGAGTCAAGATTCGGCATTCCGTCGCCAGATTTTGAGTGGTATTGTTTTCGTAGGAACTGCTCCACCTGTACGTCGTGATCTGATCTGTCTGGAGGACTCTCACGTGCCATGCTCTTCTCCTCCTTTTCAGGTCCTTGTCCGTATGCCATTTGTTGCAATTGGCTCATGCCTGGAATGTACGAAGCCACTTGGATCGTTAGCCCTCGTCATTCATCTCCTGCATAGTACCCCGCTCGATCGAATCTCTCCCGGAATAGACATTGTACCTGCTCGCCTGTTCCGCAGAGACGTAGCGTAACCTACCTTCCTCGACATAGCTCTGCTCCTTGAGCGGCGTATTCGGACCTCCATGCGCAGCCTCATTCAGCTTGTCCTTCAAATCGCCCTCTTTGAGGGTGTTTCCATGGGTGTCCTTCTTGAAATTTGTCTTATCCTTGTTCTCGTCGTAATCGGGGTCATTCGAGGGTAGATTGATAGTGTTTGCGACACTCTCGTATGCCGAAGACGCGGTGTCTTTCATTTTGTCTGTAGTAGAAGGCTGGTGGGACATCTTGATGGGTGCAGCCGCCTGCGAGGCTGTTGATCGTGGTATTGATACTTCGAGAAAGAGAGTCGAGGTGGACAATTCTGCTTGAGGATCAAGAGGTACTTCGGATTGAAGTATGTAAGAGAGTATCACAGTTGAAATAGTAACAATTGATAGGAATATGAGATATTATTGACCACCTACCTGGCCTTACTTGAGCTGAATGGGAAGAAGGTCCACCATGTCTCTCCGATGGTGCGTGACGTCAGGATCCTGGAACTTGAAGGCGGGCGGGAAAGCGCTGGTTGATTGATGGTCTCGAAGCACATGACATGCAAAAGAAGCTTGCTTCAATGAAATGGAAAAAAGGGATTGAATGACCCTAGTCTCTAATGCACGCAAGCTTCCCAGAACCACCGTATTCTGTTTCAGGTTGACGACGCAAGAAAGGAGGCCTCGCTTAAGTACTCGCCTCGATGAACACCCGGCCCAGCTTCTTCGAAAATTAAAGTGATACACGGAATGCCAGAGGGTGCTCCAACGGTCAGAAGAAACAGGTGTTTCGGCGATGATCAGCAGTATGCACTTATTCCTTCACTGCACATCAGGTGCCTCGCTTCAGAATGTAACATAGGCTTATTCGACGAGAGGCTCTTCGCAGAGAGCGAGTTGACAAGATATCATGAGGAAAAGTCTACAATTCTAATGCCTTGTTCTTACAGTCTGGTACTAGCCTTAATCAAGCACTCTTTTGACTCCTTCAATACCTGCTTCACAATCTCACCAGCTGGAGTAACCTCATGAACCAATCCTACTCCAGTTCCGGCATAAGTCGTCATCCTTCCACCGTCCGCCCAGCCCTCATCCCCTAATTGCATAGACTCTTCATATCTCTTCCTGTTCTCATCCTCAGCCATACCACCTTGGTGATCCCAGTAGCTCTGATTCAATACTCCTCTTGCGTTGTAAGTCTTCGGCCATCCAATAGTTCCCCGCAAGCGGTCATATACATCTGTTCTCGCGGTCGTCACACCTCCGTCACTAGCTCTCACAACTGCGTCTCGATATCCCTTTTTGGTGAGAGCTTCATGGCAAGCGAGGAACCTTGTCCCCATACACACACCACTGGCACCCAGCGCTAGTGCTGCAGCAGTCCCTCGACCATCCACAATTCCACCAGCAGCAATAAGCGGGATATGCCCAAATCCTTCGCTCTCCAATGCATCTGCACATTCAGGAAGTAAGCTGATGATGGAACTGGACTGAGCCAGGCCATGGCCACCAGCATCTGCTCCCTGGATGACAAGGACGTCTGGCTTGCAGCTCTTCGCGGCATCGAGCGCCATAGTCACAGTACCCACTTCTACCAACAAATTAGTACGGCATATCTTCCAGAGAGTAGGAGCCGAGAGCCATCAGACATGACTTAAGAGCTATTTGAAGAGCGACCACGTAGGACTTCTTAATTACTCTTCTGACGAAGGTCGTTACCCTAGAACATGCTCCTGAGTCTATGTCTCTGGCTCTCGGCTCCTGAAATAATGCAGAATTAACGTTAAAATCTGTACATACGAATCCAGATCTTGGTTTTCCCAGCACTCGCTTTTCGTATTCCTTCTGCCCAAGCAACCAGGTCTTCTGGTTCTCGGGGTGCAAAAAGCCATGCTGCGGCAGGTTTGAAAGGTATAGACTGGATGACAGAGGTTACGGTATGGAGGTCGTGGCCCCAACATATGAAGCCGACACCGATCGGTAGCACACCAGCTTGGCTGTTGGGGAATGAAGCCGTCTGACAAGCTGACAGAGCTTCCTCCATCATGGAAGGAAAGTTCGATATCTCAGTACCAGATCCTAAGAAACCGAACCCTCCAGCTTGTGAGACAGCCACAGCGAGAGGTGAGGTCGAGATCAAGCGCATCGGTGCGGAGGCGATGAGCGGCGTGGATATCCATGAGTATTGAGATTTGAGAATGGACATATGGGAGGATTGAGATGCCATCTTGAAAGATTCAAAGCCTAGAAAAGGCGTTACAGTCGTAGAACGTCCGTCGGACACCCTGAGGCTTGAATACTGATGATTATAGAATAGTAGAGGAAGCCAACCGAGCAAATCGGTAGACTGACAACACCGAAGAAAGTGGTGCAAGCAGAAAATACGGAAACATCAGAAGAGTCTTATATGCTTAGATGTAAGTCTTCAAAGATCCAGCAAAATGACAGCTGATTGCAGACGTTTGAAATCAATGCCCCATTTCGGCATGCGATTTATATCCGAGGACGTTCAACCTCTCCCCGCATACATTTAAGCTCGACGCCAATTCTCTTTTAGGCCTAGACTTCCCGCAGAGCATCGGCGGTCGCGATTAGCTGAACTTCTTCGAGCCCACGCGCGCATCAACGAAAGCCGCAAGCAACACCGCCTTTGGGTATCGCATATACCTTCGAATATCCGGTGAGTCTACATCTTTGTTGTTGTCTATCAAACTTGAAGAACTGACTCCGCAAAAGAATTTTCGGAGTTCAACACAAAGTCGCAATCATGAACGCCCCAGACAGGTTCGTACCAGCCTTTCCTTCCCTCAGACTCAGGTGTCAGAAGTGGGAAGCAGGCCAGAGAATATGTTGGAATGCAGGATTTGAAGCGAGGAATCTGGGGGTTCTTTCAGGATCAAGCTAAGGCGCGTGGCAGATTCGAGTTGTTCCTGCTAGGTGATGGTGAGAAGAAATGTTCAGAGGTCGCAGATACACGTACGTTGCCCCGATAAATATCGACAAAAGCTCGAGGACCTCTATTAATTCACGGATGCTTTGGCTGAACTTCTGCAGGTACCCCAAACAGCTCCGTCTTCACTTTCAACAAGGAAGACCACACGCTGGCCAACATGCTCCGAGCACATCTGCTGAAGGATCCCCATGTTACCTTTGCAGGATATAAGAGTACGCTCTACCGCTATCCCATCGAAGCTACATACTGACTGGGTGTTCAGTTCCCCATCCGCTTTTCGCAACATTCGAGCTCCGTGTCCAGACCGATGGCGAAATAAGCCCTAAAGATGCTGTGATAGGTTGTTGTAAGGCTCTCGTCGGAGACCTCGATCGCTTGAGCAGAGAGTTCACCAAAGAATACGAGTTACGCAAGATGGTCAGCATGGATGCGGCGGCTACTACGGACAAGCACTAAGTGAGACATCTGGGCGGCAAGACAGGGGCCAAAATCGGCAGGTATGGTTGGAGTTTGGGGGGTCGAGCATTTACAGGCGTTGATTGAGGGAATGTCCATGAGCCTCTAGTATTAAAATACTAGGAATTCTCTCCCTGAACTTCTCTATTAGTGATTGGTGTGATTACCGTGGTACACGAGAACGGTGAGGTCTCACTTGCCCATAAAGGCAAGACGTGCCTAGGTCGCAACTGTTGATTAAATCGCCGGATGCTCGAAGTACTCGTATTTTGGAGCGAAAGTAAGTAAGTCGCACAAAGTTTTATCATGGGATCCTCGGACCCGTAAAGAAGTCCGAGCCGCGGGATCTATCAAAGGATGCTCACGAACGGAAAATTAAGAGGAGTCCGTCGGGACCGCGGGAACCCCGAGCCGATTGCGATATGCAACAGAAAGGAAAGACCGCTAGGAAGCATATGCAGACTTGCTGTTCTAGATTTAGAGTGGGGTGCAATTTTTGAGCTTGGTTTGATAACGAGTGAAGCAGGGGCGTAGGTAGAGATTTCCAAGGCCGCCAAATCACAGAAGAGGAGGGGGGGAAAAAGGCGTGAATCACTTCAATATTCTAGGCTCTGACCCTCAAATAGAGCTCATTCTGCAATTATGATGTTGCAATTACCAAAGTGTCCCTCCCTGAATGCTTTTCTCCACCGAGTCGAAGATCATTTGCAGACTGCATCATGAAGCTACACCAGTAGGACCCTCACCGCCTGGTATTAGCTGTTCAAAATTAACTATGGAAATCCAGCAAAGAAAACATGACTTACCATGCAGATGTTGTTTCCGTTCAACAGGATCTTCGAAAGCTTGGTTTGGCCGCCGGAGTAGTCACTGCACCTCCATCAGCATCCACATAACATAGACCAACCTCTCAATAACGTACAACTCAGTCACATCCTCTAGAACCATGTCTATTCTCGAGTCAGCAAAGGCAGAGAAAATGATTGATCTGAGCACTTACTAACGTAATCATCGAAACCGAGAAGAGTGCCGCTGAATTCTGCAGAGATTTAGTACTGGACCTCGCTCCCTGAATGAGAAGAACCCACCTTTATCACCCTTCATGACGACCCATATCTTGGATCCAACACACTTATCTATCAACTCTGTTCCATAAGATTAGACAGGAGCTCAAAAAAAGTAGTACGGACGACTAACCGAGGGGAAGAAGTTGTGATGCCATTTTGAGGTTGATGTGTAGAAGAGAACAGCGGAGTTGACCTGAAACTCATCAGCTTTCTGAATGGTCATAAAGTAAAGGAGGGCCTTCATTGAGACCTGCCCTTGACTCAGGGGCCGCGGCCAGGTCAAAAGAAGGGAGATCAGTTCGACGAAGGTGAAGCACGTGAGAATCCTTGCATAAACGGCAGCAATACACTCACAGGACTTTCGCGCTCTATTGCGGTGTAATTGGGAAGTCTACGTATCACTCATCAGATGTAGACGTTTCTGCAGTAGAATTTCTCCTTGTTGTGTTGTCGAATCAAACCCGTGATTCAGCACGAAATTCTTTGGAGTTTTGCATCACTGGTTTTGCACAGACCTCATGACTCGCGTTGATTGGACCTCAGTGCCGCGTCTGCCTTCACAGCATCGAGTACACCAACTCAGCACCGCAATCCTCGTTATGCTCCCTTGCCATCATGGAGCATCGACGTTGGGGAATACTTTTCGACGACCGATTATGACAATAATGGGCTCTTTAGAAAGCACTTCAGGTACAAATTCGGGGGTAGAAAGCATGAGATCCTCAGTCTCAAGGCTCAAGAGCGGACGAGCTTTGTAGGTTCTTTTGGACTCACAAAACGGCATTGCTAATCATTGCTTGCTGAATAGGCTCAACACTGCTCGCGTGAACTCCTCTCCTCCACAACAGAAGACATGGAGTCCGAATCATGGAATTGTTTTCAGTTCTGCTCCAGGGACAACACGATCCATGAGCATGGCGGCTGCCCTTGACGTGAGGCAAGACCTCCTTTTGCATTCGAATGTGGAAGACGATGGTACTGTGGGACTGGCAGATACGGCTGTAGAGAAACGTCAGTCAATCCTTGAGCCAGAGCCCGTAATACCAGCAAAAGTAGAACCTCCTGGGAATACGAAAGCGCTTGAAGAGGATTTTCTTAAGGACCCCGAGCAGAACGAGCTCCCTCAGTCGTCGATACCCTGGAAAATGACAGAAGATCTCTTTCGAACAGCCAAGAAGGCCGAAGCAGGGACACCTGCTTCGTACTGGTCATCCGCTCTGTATCGCGGCCCACCTGTTAACGGCAAATCTCACAAACCTACCATTCACTACTGCAGGACCAAACATACCACGGAGAGAGTGCTGAAGACGTACTTCATGGACAAGAAGATTATTGGATTCGATATTGAATGGGCGTCAGACTACTTCAAGTTCAAGGGAGCAAAGAAGAACGTCTCCCTCATCCAAATTGCGAGCGAAGAACGAATCGCTCTTTTCCACATTGCATTATATCCAGACAGCGACAAGCCCGACATGCCCTCTCCAACGCTGAAAAAGATGATGGAAGACCCTGAAGTGACCAAAGTCGGGGTAGCAATTAAGTCAGATTGCACCCGACTTCGGAAATATCTTGGTATCGAAGCACGAGGCCTCTTTGAGCTCAGCCACCTCTACAAACTAGTAAAATACTCTGGACCGAACCAGAACTTGAAATTCATTAACAAGAAACTTGTGTCGCTGGCGAGACAAGTACAAGAACACTTGCATTTACCATTGTTCAAAGGCGAGGTCCGGGGAAGTGATTGGAGTAAGAAGCTGGATTTGGAGCAGATTGCTTATGCAGCTTCTGACTCCTATGCCGGCGTGCAATTATTCCACTCCCTGGATGAGAAGCGTAAAGCTCTTGATCCAACACCGCCACTTCCGTACCACTTAGAGCTCAACATGCCTATTCGAACAGCGACTGGCATTGAAATTCCAAGTGACCCTGAGGCCGATGAGCTTGAGGCCGAAGATCCTATTCCAGCTACATCTGCACAGCTCAAATTCTTGAGCTCGTCAAAAAGTAAATAGATCATATATACGCATGCAGCAAGCAAGTCTGTACACAACTGAGCTGCACCTTGGATCTTTTTGAAGCGAGATGTCTGCAGACTTTCTGGCCCGACAAATACCCTCAACTAACGATCACTGCTCAGCTGAAGGGTGCATTCCAAGGCGTCTACCAACACCGAGCAGCGAGCGGTGTAGATCGGACCTGGTTCTCGTCCGAATTCCTCGGACACCGAGATCAAACGAAGCAAAACAAACCCAATCACGAACTTATTCCTCACGGTCCCGAGCCTAAATACCGCCTCCCGAGAAACGGGACCGAATGGTACCGACGCAGTGGTATTCGGATCCTTCGGGGTCGAGGATAAAATGAAGACCAATTCAAGTGGACAACACCAAACGACTGCGATAAGCAGCAGTTCATCCCAAGTCTTGGCACTCGGTTCGGAGTGGGGGATATCAAGCATGAACGAAACTTAAATTGACCTCCCCCACATACCGAGCACCATATCACCTCGAAAACAGCTCGAGACCAGCGGTGCTTGAGTTTTGTTGCACATCGCAACTCGGGACCGACGACAGGCAAGGAGCGTTCGCGCTCGGGGTTGTGGTGGTGGGCGTCAATCCTACATGCAGCTAGAGGAGCGAGGTGTGCTTGCTTTTGCGCGGCTGAAGATCTGCGGGATGGGATAGCGGCTCGAAGCGCCGACGCCGTTGGCCAGTGAGATGGAGGACGTTGCTGTCCTGAACTGTGAAATGATTTTCCTGTAGAAATATGCTTGGAAATGCTCCGGACTTTCTGTCCCTAAATGTTTACCTGGACATTTGGTGATGAACGAACTTGCTCGCCATCTGGCCATCTTGCTCACAATCCATTTCATGTCTGACTCCTAGAGTTGGTGCTCTAACAATCGTTCTGGTACTATGCAAATCAGGCTTTCCCAAGTCAAGGCAGTGGTCAGATATCATAACTATCATGGTACATCACTGCAGCGAGCATCAGATGTATAAAGGAATGTGTCTGATTTCATTACGAGAGTATTGCCCATCAAACGATGTGCAAGGAAATCTATCGCGTATACACTCTGCTACTCTCTTGTCGCCACGCGCAAAATGCACCAATCTCTGAAAAAGGAAATCTACCAACACAGTCCAATTCTCTAGACCAGTATCCATCGGTTCTGTGAAATCCGACCTCTAGTTCAGTCCCAAGAGCGCTCTTGCACCAGGCTCGCTCGCGACGTAAATAACATCGTGAGCATCACTGAAGCCGTTGAATCTGGTAGCGGAACACTTCGTGTATGCGCCCATATCTTCGAAGTAAAGCCAATCGCCAACATCGAGGGTGTGATCGAAACGAATGCTCTCGGAAATGCGATCAATGCCGTCGCAGGTAGGCCCCCAGATTGAGTATTCGGCTCCGCCAACAGTCTCCTGGGCAGCAATGCTGTCAAAGAAGGTACACTCGCCGGTGCGCAAGACTTGAGCAACAGGGTTCTGATGGTCGAACATGATGCTGGAGAAGTTCCCGTAGAGGCCGTCATTGAGGTAGATCATGTAGCTCTTGTCTCCAGTCTCCGGATCCTGGATAGTGCGACGAGCAATGATATGGCAGGCCAGAGTGAAGGCCGACGAAACGTAGTAACGACCTGGCTCCCCAATAACACTGACATGAGAAGGCATCAACTCGTCAAGAGCATCGCTGAGAATAGCAGCCATGTCCTCAAAAGTCTCGCTACAGAACCCACCACCGACATCGAGAGTATGCAAGTAGTAGCCATAGGTTGCGGCTTGATCAAAGACAGTGCGAGCGTCTTGAACAGCTTTCATGAACGCGAGAGGGTCAGAAGCGCCAGAGCCAACATGGAAGCTGACGCCAACGACATTCAAATCCAATTCCTTAGCAAGCGCAAGAAGCTCGTCCGTGGAGTCCATGGCGGCACCAAACTTGAGACTCAAGCGGCACAAGCTCGAAGAGTCATCCGTTGAAATTCGCAAGAACAGCTCGGCTCCTGGAAAGAGCTTCTTGATCTTGTAGAGTTCATCGGTGTTGTCGAATGTCATTTGCTTCACGCCTTGGCTGGCAGCGTAGCGGACGTATGAATTGGTCTTGCATGGCTGAGCGTAAATAATGCGGCTGGGGTCAATATCCATCTTCAGGACTTGTTCAATTTCGGCCTTGGAGGCACAGTCAAAGCCAGTTCCGAGTTCTGCCAGGAGGCGAATGACTTGAGGGTCCGGGTTACACTTGACAGCTGTAATAACTTTAGACTACGTTTCAATGTGATGGTGAAATACTGACCATAGAAGGGCTTGACTCGAGGCAGATTCTTCTTCCATCGCATATGCTGCCGATAGACCTCGCCGAGATCAGCTACGAAGAACGTATCTTCGTCACCTGGCTCACAGATGTCATGATCGATGCTTTCGATCCTCTCCTTCAGGGCTTTTCCAATCAACTGCTTGGGGTTGTTCACGCTATTATTGACGCCGTTGTTCACGCGATCGTGGACGCCATTGTTGAGCTCGATATAAGAATTCTTGGAATTCTCAAAATATGATTGAATGCTCGTAAGACTTGGTGTTGTTTCAATGGTTGAGATAGCGGAAGGTGACATATCCCCGGGAGATGTCGTGGGGTTGTCTTTGTAGTTGCGAAGCTGTTATCGTGTCAGGGTGACCTTTTTATGTTGTGGTGGGGTGGCAAGCGTAACCAACCGGTTCTGCTCTGAAGTGGTGTTAGGGAGGTCTGTATCGATCAGATCCTGCACTGATCTGACGAGGTCGGCTCGACGACTCTTCCTCGATGAGAGGAAGAACCTCTAAACCCGTCCTATGCGGCAGCTGAGGAGTTGGAGAAAGAAGCGGGGCGTTTGGGGACAAGTCGAACAGAAATCGCTCAAGCTGCCTAGTAGCTTGCAACAGAAGGAGGTGGTAGGGTGTTGATGATGTGCCGGTTAGGTCGAAGGGAGTAATCTTGATCAGAGACTAGAGTTGCGGCTGCTGGAGCCGTAGTGGAGGATTTGCCTTTGATCTGACCAAAGGCAGTCGAGAGGGATTTTGTGATTGAGATCTGCAACGATGCCAATTGTCAGTATGGCTCCGGGATGAAAATTGCCTCAATGACTAGTACGCGCACAAGCAACTGTTGGATACGACGATAGAAAAGGCCACAGTGAATCGCCGCCGCTTGATCGGTGAGGGTAGATGCGACGTACCAAAAGTTTTGCGATGTGATATTGGCTACTTCAAGGAATGTGCCAATTTTTTCGGGGCTGTAAACTTATTTACGGTGCACAGGCAGCGAAGAAGAAGGTTTTGCTTCGAGGAATCGAAGATATGGTTCTAGATAAAGGGAAGTCTCGTCTGGAATCGCAGAAATTTTGGTGCAGCTTGTTTAGTCATTGCCCCTGCATTGCCCGAGTAGAAAAATACCTCAGACGGCTTATCCGCTCCGCGGCTATTACGATTGACAACACAACAGACAGTAGCATTTAGAACTCGATATTTTGTGTGTATTGAGTCGCTTCTTAGTTACTTTTTAATCCTCCTAAATACTCAACTTGAAGAGTTGAAATGCCTTTTTTGAAATGCCTTTTTCACAGTGCCTTTTTCATAGTGCCTTCATACTTTGCAACTTTCCTCACATGACGTAATACCCCGCCCCCTTTTCAACTGCGTCTTAGCCCTACTCAAGCGAGCAAGCACACGACCACAAATTAGTTCCCGCGGTCTCATAGTGAAAGCTGGACCGAAAAGCAGAACAGAACTAGCTTCAGGACAATGCTCCAGATATCAATATCAAATCCCTCGCCAGCGCCTGATCAACTTCACACTCAACTCCCGAAAGTGTGGCTATGGCATCAAATTTTGGAGCATGTCTTCACATCTTTAGTCCGCCATCCTATAGAACTCGAGGAAAACAGGTCTGAATAAGACGGAGATCGCAACTCTCAGAACCACAGGACCGAAGCCAAGGGTTGTGGAAGTAATGCTGTTTTGATCTTGCGCTAGCCCTGAGGGGGGCATGACTTGTGATCCAACAGCCATTGAAAGACTGCAGACGTGGTAATCTGTTCGTAGCGCGTGAGGTTGCTTCTGCGGTCAGAATAGGAGGTAATGGGTCACGGTGAGGTGAAGGGAAGAGGGAATCTACAAGATATGATCAAGTAACATAAAGGGACACAACGCTGGCTAAGCGCAGGACTGAGATTAACGAAGAAACACCACGTTCGAGTCGGATCCATCCCGCTTAGGACACCATCCGAACGATGGCACGAGGAAATGAAAAGACTCACTGCATTCTGACGTTCAAAGGGAGAATAGAGTTAAAGTGAATTTGTTTGACAATACTTATGGCTCAACTGATTGGAACAGATGACGTGTTATCGCGTTATTTCTTAACTGAACGTCTCGACTCGAAGACTCGAAATGTTCTAGATATGTCTCGGATTGCAGCAACTTTCGCCGGACCGTCCGCTCTAGTCTAAGCTAGTATAGGTACATGATCGCTTGATGGCGTTCACGCTATGCTACAAGCAGCCGGCGCCCCCAAATGCAAGTGAGTGGAATACAGTGATATACAGACATGTACGATCATACGTACTTGATTAAGACCATAAAGCTGCCTCCTTCACATCTCCCCCATCCAGGATTTCGGGTTCTTGAGCCGAGATTCCCATATCTCGCGTCTCCCATGTCGCGTCAACCCATGGCTTCTTCTCACCGAGGAAAGCGACCCTTCCTTCGCCCTTTTCGAGCTCATCAACAACGTATTTTTGTGCTACTTCCCTCACCTGCTCCTTCGTGACATCGAGTAATCTCTCTCTTCGCTGCTGGAGCATCTCATCTGAGATGCCCGACAGGAAGCGGGTCATGCCCTCATCACTCACCGATTGCGGAGCGTCGACACTCTGGAAAACAGACAGCTTTGCCTCCTCGATATCCCGGTCCGTCCATTGCTTCTCAACAGCCCATTGACCCGCAGACCGCATGATAGACAAGGTGTTTTGCGGATTTGGGTCTCGGTATGAGTAGAACCCGAAGACGCCATCTAAGGCTCGAGAGTAAGCCCCTCCACCATATGCGCCGCCTTTCTCCCGAATTTCATGATGCAGGTGCTTATGTGTGAGGAGTTGTGAAAGAATCTGAAGCGGCGCGCCAGCTGGAGAGGTGTATGAGACGGTTGGAAGCGCAAGAGCACCATAGTATACCTGGTATGGGAGCGGGTAGAAAGTCTTGGCATTCCGGGTGAGATCTGGTGTAGGTACTGCGGTTACAGATTGTGATGTCTTCGGCAGCGAGGAGAGAAAGTTCTGCAACGCGGCCTCATTAGCAGTGACACTCTCGGTCCCACAGGTGAGCGCCACGCGGAGGGTGTTGGCTCCAGAAAATGCAAGCGATTGAATGACCTTCAGCTTCTCAATGACATCCGCCAGTCCTTCGCTTTCTTGCCTCGATGCAAGTGAGGTTACCAGCTTGGTTTGCGACAGGCCGCCGACTTGCTCCTTTCTTCGGAAGTATTCCGTGAGGCCCGCTTCGGCAGAATTTCTTGCGAAAGCATGCCCCGATGAAGCAATGTTGTTCACAGCTCCGTCGGCAGCTCCTTGCAGAAGTTGTCGGATTCGACTTTGAGCCTCGCTGCTGTCGAAATCGGTTTCAAGTACAAGTTTCCGCAGCAATTCAAACATCTCAAGAACATTGCGATCCAGTACCGTCCCTGCAAAGCTCATTCCCTCAGTTGCTGACCGGAAATTGTGGGGTGAAGATGACGCATAGTACGAGGTAGAAATTCCACCCGTCTTCAGTTTGATTAGATCCTCGAGTTGTTCCATGGGCATATCTTTCGTTCCCAGTCGCATGATAGAGTCCGTGAAAAGTGGAACCAGCGCTCTCAGCTCATCTGGCAGATTTTCGAAAGTATTGACAGCTCGAAAATAGGTGAGTCCATTGGTTGGTGCCTCTCGCCACTGGACATTGACATTATTGACCTTGGAGTCTCGGACTTCGATAGTTTCTCCTTGTCGAGGAATGTCCTTGACGGAGACGGTCGGCAAGCAACTAAGATCTTGAGTGTTCGATTTCGACTGCTCTTCCAAAAGCTCCTGTTCTTGCTTCTCCAATTGAGCACGAGCTTCTGCTGCACCACCTGCTTGACTTTCCACTTCAGCAATTTTTCCTGCTAGACGAGCGGCTTCCTCTTTGGCGAGTTCTTCTCCATAAGTGGCTGAAGGAGTCATCGTAAAGGTCAGGGTATTGTCGTTCAGAAGGTATTTCTCCATTAAACCTTCGAGGTAGCCTCCTTTTGTAAGTTCTGCCTCAAAAGCGGAAACGGTATCATTCCAAGCCAACGAATCGAATGGATCAACGCCTTCAAACCATTGCGGCTTGATTCTTTGCATGAGCCCCATACCAAATTTGGCAGTCTTGTGCTTCAAGCTAATCTCCAGCTGATGTAAATAACCATCGATCTTCGACTTTTCGAACCCATTTTTATGAGCTTCTTGGAATGTCTTCATAATAGCCTTTTTGACTTTGGGGACGTCGGTTTCTTTGACCCCAGTCAGCCCAATGGAGAATATGCCGATTCTTCCTGAGCTATCAAAGCCGCTGTTGGGACTCCATTCCGTCCCTAGGCCAGCTTCAATCAAGTTGCGATACAGTGGGGAACCATACCCATCCATAAGAAGTGCTGACAAAATACCAAGAGAGAAAGTCTCGAGAATATTTGTAGCATCTCCCATCAGCCAAGATGTAGATGTTTTATACTGCATGTCTTTATCCACCAGAGGGTCAATAGGACCAGCCACGGTAACATTCCGAGGTCCAGCGCTGAGATCAATCGGTCGTCTGATTTCGATATCTCCTTGTATCCGCTCGAAGGTACTTAACTGGGCATTCACTTCCTGCAAATGATCTGCAAGAGGCATGTCGCCATAGGTGAAGACCTTCGCATTGCTTGGATGATAATGCTCAGCGTGAAACTTCTTCAGTTGTTCGTAGGTCAAATCCGTCATCTTCTGAGGGTCTCCTCCAGAGTTATTGATGTCTGGGAAGATGTGATCCTGGAATCTGATGTAGTAGAGATAGCCAGCGTCTGACATTTGTCCTTTCATCTCGTTGTAGACAACGCCCTTGAAGACCAATTTATTATCATCGGGACTCGATTCGTTCCCTGCCTCTGCCACTCGAGGGTTCTCTGGTCCAATTCGCCATCCTTCTTGTGTAAAGTCACTTTGCTTCAAAAGCGGATGCAGTGTGGCATCGAGATATACAGACATCAGATTCTTGAAGTCTTGCTCGTTCGTAGTCGCGAAGGGGTAGAAGGTATGATCGGAGGCAGTGAAAGCATTCATGAAATTCGAGAGCGTTCGAGGAAGCATCTTGAAGAACGGGTCACGTATAGGATATCTATAAGCACTCAGCATAATTCAGTCGAACCGCCAGGGTGCGAGCTACTTTTCACTTCCACATAATGTTGTATGCTCGAGAATGTGCGGGACTCCGGTATCGTCTGGCGGATTCGTCTTAAAGCCGATCGAGAATACATTGTTCTTGTCCTCCCGAGCAACGTGTAGATAGTCTGCGCCAGTCTTGTCATGTTGTAAATGCAAAGCCGTCAATTCCAGTTCGGGGACGTGCTTCGATCGCAGCAGTGTAAACCCATGGAGCTTCTCTCCGGGCCTAGGATACTGGGCAAGCTCGGTGACAGCCTTCCGCACGGCTCCTTTGGATGCGTTTCTCAACATCCTGAGCCGTTGTCGTGAAGGCGCTGGATAGGGTTGACGATATCGCAGCGAGAAAGAAATCTCGAAGGCTCTTCGGAAATGCGGCCGAGTATAAATTTCATAAGTCGCCGATCGCAAATTATTTATCGCCTTGCATTACTCATTGATGTCAGCGGAGGCTAATCAACATGGATGTGGAAATGCGGTATACGGTAATAAGGCAACTCGAATTTGGAGGGTTCAATGGGAAACAGCCAACCCAGTCATAGTGACTGCTCATATAGACCTCATTACAATCCACGGATTTCCTTCTTTGAGATCCAGATCCAGAATCAGCCTTGCTTTTTTTTCTGCAGAGAAGGTTGAATTCCTGAGTATTCTGAATACCCAGACGGGCCGTATATGAAACTGGAACCGAAAGGTGCCGCTAACCGCATCCGAAATCCTAAGTCTTCACGACCACCTCTGTCACTGACGCGATAGGAGAACGAGTTAATGGGAGCACGACGCGGACTTGAACACGAGAAGAACTCCCTTTCTAAAGCTATTCATCGTGGAGGAGGCTGGAAATCTGCTTGCGCCGACAGCCAGTTCTATTTCTCGAGAAGAAGAGGACTTCCACAACATGTCTACCGCCGTCAACTCCACCCATACATCCGTGCCTGCGAGCTCAAGAGCACCCTCTCTGTCTGCGAATCACCCTCATACCGATTCTGTCTACACAAATGGACACCACCATCACCACCACGATGTGCCTGCGCCCCAGTCTAGCTCGGCAAACGCTGTGAAGAAGGGGAAGCAGAAGAAAACAACGGACCCAAATGAAGCCTCAAACCTGATCGCCGCGAAAATCTCGCAACTCGAGCTAGATGCTGCGGGAGACAAGGAACAAGAAGCCGAGATTGGTCAGTTGCGCCTATTTTCGTATGCCGCGGTGCTAGAAGTTTGTTCAAGTCGGGGAGAAGAGCTTTGCGGAAGTCGTCACCCCCTCGCATGGGAAAGTCCGGACGAAGTGCTGCATGTTTGCTATTTGGATCCTTCGGGCGTCTTGACCTGCTATTCGTACCTCGACTCTGTATCACTATCGGGGCCAAGCAATAAGTGATTAAACTCTCTAGTGGATGGCTTGGGGTTCGGGCAAGGTGTCGTACGGAAACCTTGAGCCTGAAATTGACTACCTCGGACCGTACCGATGACCCATTTGTTCTTACTTCTCGTCTGATCCCATTGTTGAAGTTACCAATACCTTGAATCCTTCCGAATCCGTTGCTGACTTAGAGATCGTTGCATTTACAGAGCGAGAAGTCAAGAAGGCCAATCGAGAACTTCACAACCTCACCTCGAAGATGGATGATATGCAAAAGATTGACGTCCTTCAGCGGCGAGTCACTGAACATCTTGCGAATATGAAACGATTGGAGCGGGATAACCAGAAGAACAAGAAGAGGGGAGACCTGCTGCAGAAGGAGAAGGACCATGCTCGAACAGACCTGAGCAAGACTACTACACTGAAAGAAAAGCTGGAGAAGCTGTGTCGTGAGCTTCAACGCGAGAACAATCGTCTCAAGGTTCGTAATCTGGCCTGGGAAGGCGCGGCTTGACACGAGCAGGGCTGATTTCGGAAATAGGCCGAGAATAAGACTCTTCAGGATACCGAGAAGGATAATCACGCAGCTTTCGATGAAAAATTCAAGCAAGTTCTCTGGCAGCTGCAGGACTATCAAGAAGCAAAGGATCACCCACAAGCACAAGTGGTTAATCTGGAGATGGACGAGCTGTAAGTGAACGTCGTTCTTTATCGGAGAACGAAACTGATTGGATCTCTAGCTTCAAACAGCGTTTTAAGTCCTTGATTGACCAGTATGAGCTTCGCGAATTACACTTCCACTCCTTGCTACGCTCTAAGGAGCTCGAGGTCCAGTACAACATGGCGCGATTCGACCGAGAGAGAAAGCTGGCTGAGACTGAGGTCACACGCTCTCGAGCACTGAATGCCCAGGTTCTGACGTTCTCCAAGACAGAGACTGAGCTGCGCAATCAGCTCAATATTTACGTCGAAAAATTCAAGCAGGTAAGTCACGCGTGATACCCATTACTACGAATCCTGCGCATTTGCTCTCACTAAGTATATAACGTTCAACTAACTCCCTTAGGTGGAGGACACTTTGAATAACAGCAATGATTTGTTTTTGACGTTCAGAAAAGAGATGGAAGAGATGTCGAAGAAGACGAAGCGACTTGAAAAGGAAAATATGAACTTGACGAGGAAACATGATCTGACGAATCAAAATATACTCAAGATGGCAGAAGAGCGGACCAAGACAAACAACGAGCTCGAAGCATTACGGAAAAAGAACGAGAAGCTAACCAGTATCATCAACCAAATGCAGAAGCAAGGTCGAGGTGTCGCTGATGGCATGACTGGAGTAGCTGAGGGCAGTGGCAGCGCAGAGGACTATGCGGAGGGTGACCTCGATGGGACCGAGAGCGACTACTACGAGGACGAAGAAGGTGAGGATGGAGATGGTGAGGAAGAAGAAGGTATTGAGGGCAGCGAGGATTACAACGAGGATACGGAAGACGAGCTTCACCCTGAGGGTCCGAAGCCATTCGGTCCAGTACCGCCACCAACCCTCACGACAACCAATGGAGCAGCTCCTAACGGGATCAAGCACTGATTGATCAAATTTCCCACGCAACACAATTTGAGCAGAGCGGCGAAAGTCGACATTGTATTACGTATGCTTTTGCGCTCAGGAATAGGAGCATCCTTCGCTATATAGTATGCAGAAAGTATCGCTCGAATGGATACTCCTTGCCAGATTCAGTTCTCCGTCTAGGTTGTATTTGATTGCATAGTAGCTATGAGCTTGAGATAACTCTGAGACATCGAGCATACCGACACTGAAAGTCCTCTGGATTAGTAGAAGTTGGAACCCCAAAAGTGCCTTAATTGCCTTCGTATCACCAGCCCTGAAGACCGCCTCAGCCTTATGTGGTCCGTGCAGTCAACGCTTGACTTCATTTGATGGGCGGCTTTGTCCTCAGCTCTAACACAATCAGTGCGTCAGACATGATCAGTTCTTCGAGCCCAAGAAATATTCGACCCCTGCATGCACAAGACACGAGTGCTTGTATAAGAGACTCCCATTTGATGCATTGAGCACAGTTGTGCTGTAGCATTCGCGACTTACTCCATGGCCCATTGATCTCTCAATGACATAGGCAACTCTATCGCAACAGCAGACAGCCAACAATGGCTCCTCTCCTCGAAGATCCTCGAATTCGACAGACCTGGAATCAGATCTCTCAGAATGCTGAGTCCGCAACGGAAAGTGCTGCAGCGGGAATCTGGACGTTTCAACACAATTATATCAACCCATGCTTTGCATCCATCGCAGCCGGCTTTGAAGAATGCACCGAGCCATGCCTACCTAGTCGTGACGAGCGCGCACGTCGATTGCGCGACAGAGGGCGAACGAGGGGTCGTGCCGAGTTGAGCTTCGACTTCTATGACGATTGGGACGAGGATGATGGTGTTGGAAGCCGAGGGGTACTCGGAGGCTGGGGAAACGACGAACTGGATCGTTTGTTGGCAGGAAGTGGATCACACAGCGGTGGGAGTGAAGGCGTTGGTGTTGACCAGGCCCCGAGAAGGAAACGGGGGATGAGTTATGGTACGAGAGGACGACGGAAGAGTCTCGATCCAGATCCGACAGTGATACCGAGTACAAGTGCATTGGGCTTTTTGGGACGATTGCCGTTCAAGCTAGGTGGGACATTAAGATATAAGCCCAGTGCCGCGGACTTGCAAGAACATCCTGGACAACGCGCCGAGTTCAGAGAAGAAGAGGGCGAGCCATTGATTCCAGATGATCACAGTGAAGATGAAAGAGATAAGGGCAAAGGACACACCAGGAATCGAAGCTCGACCACCAGCTCTGGCGAAACATCCGACTCTTTCAGATCGAGAGGAGACCTCTTCCCAAGTGACGGCGAAGACGATGCAGTCCCACTCGATGACGAGTTTGCGATGGTACTAGAGCGGAGGATGACTACGACCGGGGCAGACGACCGCAGCAGTGGGAAAACTAGGAGCAGTAAAGGAAAGAGACCGGCAGGCTCTCGGGCGCTGTCAAGGAATTTGTCGAGAACCACGCAATCTTCGCAGTCAAGGCCGTCATTAGGCGGTCAGCGTGCTGGCTCAGGCACCTCGCTACATACGCCAGACGTATCGAGTCCAGATATGGTTGAAACCCCTTCGCTAACAGATCTACAACAAGAGGAAGAGAGGGTCAGGCTGGAAGAGGAGATCGAAATTGAGAGGAAGAGGGAAGCTGCAGCGAGATTAGCAGTCGAGCGTGGTCTTCATGTGGAGGAGCCTGCCGAACAAAACATATCAGAGGCAAAGCTAGATGCCCCTCCGGTTGATGACATTCCCATACCGGCGGCTGCGGAAATCGAAATACCCGCAGGGGAACCTTCACCTGCGCCAGTTCTACGTAGTGGAGAAGAGGCCACACAACCCGGAGGTCCACCTTCTAAACCTGATCCTATTCAAACGAAGCAAGCCCGAGAGGAGAGTAGAGAAGAGGAGTTTGTACCCGCCAGGCTACCACGCTTCGGTTAATACGATGTTTCTACGTTTCAGCCACCTTTGCCTTCTCGGGTACCATGTTTATTCTCGAAGAGAACTGGCTTTTTTACAGTAGGGTGGATGCGCACAGATGAATGGCGTTTCAAAGCATGCGAAGCGCTCGCTGCTTGGTTATCTTGGCGTTGGGGAGCCTTTTCTAGATGAATGGAGAATTTCTACCCATCCAACTGTCTTTCGTCTCTAGGCAATTGCCCTTGATATGTTTGGACGTCAATTCTGATTGAAATTCTGTCATTACTTGCCTCGAATATGAAAATGCAGCTGTGCAAGGCGGCCGTGTATACCCGCAATTGGACAAGGTGTAATTTTATGTTGTAGATATTGGGAACTTCATAACCCGTTCACCTGATCACTTCTCTGCGAATGCCATTTCAAGGTGTTTAGGTCGGTAACATGCTGGATATGCTGGATATAAGGACGAAGATGGTATAACTACAGTTTTAGGTTCCTCAGATCTTGCTTCTGCCGAGTCCCAAGAACTTCTGGCTTAGCTTCAACATTTCGACTGCCTCACCCACCATCTCGTCGACAATTTGCTTCGCAGGCTTGATATCCTTGATTACACCCGCAACGACACCCATCAGATGTGGAATATCAATGTCATTACCAGCCTCCATGTCATACTCGATCGGAACAACTCCCTTCTCCGTCAGCTCCTTGATCTTCTCTGGCTGTGCCTCCCACTTGTCTACCCACTCATTTCTCCGGACTCTTAAGGGGCGTCCAGAAATGGTAAGTGTTCGCAGGGTATCTTCGAATGCAGCACTGACGACACTCTCCTTGTGCTCCTGACTGCATCCAGCCTCCGTACTAGCGACAAATCTCGTTCCAACCCAAACTCCGCCTGCGCCTTGCATCAAGCTGCTCGCCAAACTTCTTCCGTTGTAGATACCACCCGCAGCAACAACCATTGCTGTCTGTCCACCCAGCAACTTAGGTCTATACTGCCTCGCAACATCAACAACAGCTGGTATCAAAATCGAGTTGGGAATGTCTCCCGTATGTCCACCACCCTCTCCTCCTTGCGCGCACACGATATCAACACCGGCATCCAGCGCCTTCTTCGCGTGCTTCGGTGCTCCCACCATATTCATAACAAAGATTCCGGCCTCATGTAACCTCTTAATGACATGGGGGGGTGGAATTCCCACAGCAGAAATGAACAACGATGCGCCCTCTTCAATCGTAACAGTTATCAAATCATCCAGCTGGCCGTGTGTATAATCGTGGTTCGTCTTCCGCGCTCCATCGCCAACCTTTGGGAGGGCGAGATCAACGCCGAATGGTAGTGAGGGAGAGTCTAGGTGAGCTTTGAGCTCGTGGATGATTTCGCGGAGTTGGGTAGGTGTGTAGCCCAGTCCACCGATACATCCGAGACCGCCTGCGTTGCTGACGGCGGCGGCGAGAGGCCCACCGCTCGTACGAGCCATGCCGGCGAGGATAATGGGGTGCTCAATACCTAGAAGGCGGGTGAGAGGAGTGGTTATGGGCCCTTGAGGAGCCATATTGAGACGATTGCGGGGTGAAGTGCAAGGGGTTGGATTGGGCTATGCTGCTTGCGCTAGACTATGGGATTGCGTACAGAAGCTTCAGGGAGGATCGTAGAGCGTGTAATGAGCGTATTTCATCGATCGTAAGCAGCAAGAGAGAGACATGTCAGAATATAAAGTAAACGTGGAGTGCAGCTGTGGAGATAGCTCGCTTCCGGATGCTGAAATGCTGGGGTAAGGCGGGACCTCGGCTCACCCTGAGACATCCTTGGATGACTCGGGCAACAGAATAGCCATGCGATGCGACAGGTGTCGGCAGCACAAGAAAGAAATCAGAGCTGGTACACCTTGTTTGCGATATCTTCAGCCTTGGTTATCGCATGCCTTCAGCGAGGCACTCGCGGCAATACTAAGTGCCTAGGGAGTCGCGACTTGACTCTTGAGATATTACCTTCGTAAGCTCCCTTCACACGGGCTTCATGAAGGACGACAACCCTCGGTTGCATGTTATACTGGTAACTGCAAGATGTATACATATCTCTTGGCACGGCTCTCTTCAATGTTGTTGCTAGAGCTAGTGGCACGAGTTGTATTGATGATTTCTGGCTCAAAATGCCATTGCCCTGACCAAACTTGACGTTGACTTTACATCTCTGTGTCTTATCGTTGTTTGCTTTCTCTGCTTGGGACGATGAAGCTTTTTACTTTTGGGTTGAGCTGGTCTTCCAATTGGCCATAGTTCCTCGCCTAACTCATCGAGTCAATTTCTTTATTCGTAGCAAGTGTTAAAAAGACCGCACTCTTCCGGAGCCAGGCCTTGCATCGTTGATTTCTTAGAACTATCACGATTTCTGGAAAGCTTATCGAATTTTTAGCTCAAATGAAGGGCGATATAAATATGCCTTGGACTTGGGCCAAGGACCCTGACCATCCAGAATCCTGGTCGATGGGGTGCCTGAGATGGGTGAAAACCCACAATGGATGTGGCAATTCCATAGTTGGATTGCCAGTGGGACCCATCCCAAGACTACAATTGCGAACCACCTTGAGTTGAGTTTGTCAGAAGTGTTAAGACGCAGCCAGACTTAACCGCTTATCGGGCGGAGACTTTCGAAATGAAGAGGGTCGGGCTACCATGCCTGTAAATGGGCCCTTTCCAGTAGAGTCAAGCTATCGAGTACTCAAAGATGTCTTCCAGCCCGGGCAAATTTGGGTGGGAAAGCAGCTCCCACCAGATAAGGCCGGTGTTTGTGGGCTTCCGTGGGAACAATCGACCCCAATTGAATCCATGGTGGTGGGAAGTGGCATATGCTACCTTTGATACGAGAGGGCACCTGATATTAAATGCGTACAACTACAACATCATAGGAATGCCACTCACTCTCAGGAGTCAGAAAAGTGGATGGACGTGGAAGGTCAAGGCAGACGACATGCTTTGGATTGGTCAGCTGAAGGACGCGTCGGCGCAGCAGAGGCAAGACTATGTGAAGAAAGGTTGGGAACCTTTCAAAGATGGGACCAATTACGGCTTCGAGAGAAACTGGACAAGGGGTGGACTTTGACTTGCCGCCGTACAGATTTTGATTCCCAATAGACAAGAGCCAATCTACAAGCATTTTTATGCTTTTGCTACTTCTGTTTTCCCAGGCTTGTTCGTGCTGTCCTATATGTCATTTTTGGGCATCAGATCCTCTCTCGCAATCCTCAAGTAAGGTCTTCTGCAGAATCTGTAGAGTTTGTTCCCGCGTCTCAGGGTCAAATGCGTATTTTCCAGATTCATCTTAATGGCGTCATATTTCCAATGACTGCAAGTCGGCTCCAGGAATGATTAGGAAATAGCTGATCTATTCTCACAGCCAAAAGCCGTACACGTCTGTCCCACGAGCTAATCATAGGGCCTGGAAGAATCTTTGGTCCCTTCATTTTGCTACCACAGCCTCCTTCCCGATATCATCCGTCGAAATATTTATTCCCGTTTGAAAGCTTGGAGATGCTTAAACAAGCGACCTGTTTCAATTGATGCTTTTCAGCATCAGATCTGTAGGGTTTAGCCACAGGACCAACCTATCGGCGCCATAGACGCCAGCGATCGACGGAGGCTTGAACCTTAATTTATTCGAGAACATGCGGGGAACGGACCTCAACAACCTTCCTTTGCTCTCTTCCGGCATCTAGCGGTGTTTGATGCACGTAATTGCCAGTTTGCGGCATAGCTTATGAGTGTCTGATGGCACTACGGGCACAGCATGATGTCGATGGCGACAATAGCTTCAATTCTTCCCATTCTGGCTGACGAACTCGTGGGTAAGAGATCTTGGCTTATTCAATGGCTTGAGGCTCTTCGTATATGTTTGCGGAAAATTCATTTTGAAAGAGCCTTCACGGGCTTCTCAGCCTCGTAGACAAGCGGCGGAGACCCTTTGGTCCACCGACTGCTTGACCTTGACACATGGGCCGGCCAACATCGAAGGAAGAATACATCCTTAGTCACGGTAGGGAACCGGGCAGCCTTTTTCCTTATTCAACAATAGCTCCACGATGTCTCGGCATCCATCATGCGTAATGCTTTGTGTTGTATTCTTCGTGTATATAATTCCCTATCAATTCACCTTGACTATGACCAACTGAGCATCATACTTCTCCTATACTCGACTCCTTCGAAGAATCTTTCCCAACGAGCTACTGCTGCTACTCAGCAATCATGCAGTTCCCGAGGATGACCTCAAGCCTGGCGCTTCTGATTCTCACCTCCACTGCGGTCTTAGCTGCTCCAATTCCCCAAGGTGCGGGTGTTAGTGAGGGCTGTGATAGTCAAGTAATCTCCTCTCATACTCCCAATTAACTGTCCCATAGCCATCCTCACAGATGCCGACTCTGGCTCCGGTCTCGCTGTCAAAGAAGGCGGCACAAACGCTGCGGCTCTCCTCGAGTCAGCTGGAGCAAAGCGTCAAGGTGCAGGCGTCGGCGATGGTTGTAATGCAATTCTCACAGACTCTGATTCCGGCTCTGGTCTTACTGTCAAAGAAGCCGGTACCAATGCCGCGGCCGTTTTGAAGTCTGCCGGTGCTAGACGCCAACTCGACAAAGTCGGCGCTGGTACGCTGGTATTATTGGGGATGTCGATCCAGACGTTGCTGCGTACCAAGAGGGCCTAACAAATAATAACAGCAGCTACAATACAAGTGGTAGTGAAACCACTGACGAGCAAGCTGGTGCGCTGGAGCTCGGGGCTAGCGAGGGCGCTGGTAATTCAGTACCTTCGAAGCTTCCGGCTGCCGCATGAGTAACCAGAATAGGACTTGACTCGGAATATGCAAGTAGATGTTGATGTGACGCAAAAGTTTGTATGACTGATGACAGCGAGGTGTTTGGTATGGCATGAAATATAATATTTTAGCGACGTAGTCATCTTATTTGGACTAATTAATACAAGTGATTGGAAAGCTTATGTTGGTTTCAATGAGACTATTCTCAAGAGAAATTCGCTGTCCCCTTTCTAGCGTTTAAAGTGACAAGACTGCATGAGACAAGGATGTAAAAGGGTCATGGACATATAAGATCCTTATTGCTGCCACTTACAGAACCAAGGCGGCAAACCTTAGCAGATTGGTTTCACTCGGCATTCTTCATCTTGAACCCAGCTGAATCTAAAGAAGTCGTTCTTCCTTGAAAGAGAGCTGCTTTGGGAGTTGTGAGAAACGCAACTTAGCGTAGCGACTCCGATATGTAAGAAAAACTTGCAAAGCTGAGGATCTTGAGATGTAGAAAACAGCGCGAGAGACGAGGTAGAATCAGGATCTACGAATGAGTAATGGAAGCAGTGATGATGGCAATAAAACTGGTGGCAAATACAAGCGTATTCTGCCCCTTTCAAAAAATCTTTATATATTAAAATAAGAAAGTTTCTTTCAACGCAAAGACTCCTCATCGCCAGGCACGCTTAAATCGAACATCCGATCCTGTTGAAGAAGAAATTCCAACAACTGGACCATAACACTGGGTTGTGGTGGTATAATCGAGGCCTCGAATCCTCAATCTACATAGGTTTCATAAACGGCGTCTTCTTCATTCTCCATACCGACTTGTCAGGATGAGAGCGCCCCCGCCCCCGCCCCCCCAAGGAGAAGCATGGGTGTGTGA
>AYLM01002440.1:0-21810 GCA_001625345.1 Cairneyella variabilis | reverse complement strand
GCAATCTTGATGCTACATTGCTAAGGCCTGTACGCGCGTACTATCAGGATGTGTGGCACGAAGGCGTCGGATTAAATCTGAAAGACCATCGTAACCAATCGAAATGCTTGAGTTCAATATTGATGGGCACCCCTAGCCACTGCTGACGATCAAGAACATTGACTCTCCAAGAAATTGAAGTTTTTGCTGTGAGGTTTAGGCACCATCTGGGCGAGGCTCGACACGTGTAGTTCGCATGATGGCTTCTCGGCTTGGGCATGTGATCAACAAGTGGCCAATGACTATGCAAAGCAATGCGATGCAACCTCAAGAGAGCCTTACGAGACGACGCTCCAAAAACCCGAGCTTTTCGTGTTACTGAACCGAATCGTCCGGAATTTCAATGTCAAACCAATGATCAAAGCTGCCATGAAGCTTATCATTCACAAGTCCATTCATCATTCATAACTTAGGACTCTTGAGTATTTGCTTTGCGCCAATTACCGGCCTGTTTTTCAAAAGTTCCATAACTCACTGAAATGTCTCAAACCGATTCCGTCCATACCCAGTCCGTGTTGTAAATTCATAATCCGTGATAGCCAGCCCCAGATTCCCCAAAATCTCATTATCCAAGTAATTATGAAGTGAATAAGAAAGAGTGGAAGTAAAATAGGAAATAGAAGTTTTCCTAAATGGTATTATGATACCGAAATCACAAATTCCGCCGTCAAATTCAAAGCACTTAAGACGTGTAGTCAGGCGCAGCCCCTCTCAAGACCAACGGACGACCATCAATCGGATTGGATCCACTCGCAGCGGCATCGGTATTCTGAGATTGACCCTGAGCATCCAGGCGGCCATCAAACTCACGCCGAGCCATCAGCAGTCTCCTCTTGTTCTGTTGTTCCAACAGCATCATCTGCATTTGATAGTCCTGAAGTGCAAGATTGTCAGCGGCCTGGAGACCTGGTGCGTACGCGAGAGGGCCGTGTGAAGGAGTTGCATCATCCTCGACATTGGGATCTCGTCTCCGCTTGCACTCCCGCTCGACCGGCTTCGGTTTCTCCGCTGGGCCAGACAGGATGCTGGAGATTGCCATTGATGGGGTTCTGACTGCGAGTGCTGGCGGGGTGTCCTTTTCCTGCCGAGCTGCCATAAGTCGCTTCTTGTTCTGTTGCTCGAGAAGCATCATCTGCATTTGATAATCCTGCAGGCAGTGATTTGCTGGGCTTGGACCACTATAGGGCTCCGATGGAGGCACTGTATGCTGTGCTTGGCGATCCATCATAACTCGCTTCTGCTGCTCGTGAAGCATGAGCTGCATCTGATAATCTTGGAGGCTGTGCCTGGCAAGGTTTGGACCACCATAGGGTTCCGCCGGAGACACGGTATCTCGTGCCTGGTGCTTCGCTTCGGTTCGCTTCTTGTTCTCCTCTAGAAGGAGTTCCATCTGCTTTTGATAATGATCGGAAAGCTGTTGCCGGTATGTGTTCGCTAGGGATGGATCATTGGTCTGGGGTGGCGTCGGAGGCTTGATATCCTGTTCTTGTCGCACCGCCATGATTCTTCTCTTATTCTCCTGCTTGAGAAGTATCAACTGCACCTCATAGTCCTGTTTCGCGTTTGATGGCGTACCAAAAGATGATGGTGTACCACGAGATGATGGTGTACCACCAAACTGCGACGAGCCTGACTGATTCGAAACAGGAACCCCGTCTTGGCACGATTTTGCCTTCATAAGACGCTTCTTATTCTGCTGTTCAAGGAGCATCAATTGCATCTTGTAATCTTGGTCCTGGTGCGGATCGAACGGTGAGACTTGAAAGCTTCCTGTGCCGGGTCGGCCTTGTGATAGAACTCGCTCCTCGGCAACAAGGACATAGGGTCGAGCAGACGATGAACTTTCTCCCTCTGACTTTGGCATCATAAGTGCCGCCTCATATGGATTCTTGATGCGTTCCGGCTCTTTCTGATAGCCAGGCATATCTTCCGTCATATTCTGTGCCTGCTCAGCCTCTTGAGCCTTCAAAGCTCTCCTCTTCTTTAATTGTTCCTCCAGAAGTATCAACTGCATTTGATATTCTGCTCTTTGCTGGGGAGTGAAGTTGGCAGGGTCCACAAAAGCCTGAGGTGCCGTCATACCCCGGAATTGATTCTGGGGCACGGTAGCTCCACCACTGCCGGAGCTAGGTCCGGCAGCGGCTCGTCTCGGAGGATATGGCGGTGCGGGATGCACCAGGACTTCGTGCTTGACGGTGACCATTTTGAAGAGATGGAACTGTGGTTGAAAGGCTGGGACACAAGCAGTTTCGTTTGTTTCGAAGTAGAAAGGCTGGGGGTAAGATAGCAGGCTAGGTCAGGTGTTCGGAAAGAGACACTACTACAGGCAAGCTATTAGCTCAGGATGATTGATACACTGGCAGAGAACTCTCACAGGTATTTTGACTAGAGATAAATAACTCTCGCATTCGTTGTGCTTCACATACTGCGATGATGTTTGCTCGAGGAAGGGATGGAGTTGAATACCTGTAGGCAGCACGGGCGGATTATCTTTTTACCCGGTGGAGGCCTTGCTTACGTTGTGTATCTCGTATCTCGTATATGAAGCCTGTTTCGGACAACAGACTTGAACTTTTGGGCAGGTCTGAGCTGTCAACGACTCAACGTAGTAGTTCTTCGTTCATCTCCTCAGTCTGCATTGGAACATCTCTGCCCTATCGGTTTTACCATATACCGTATCGTGAGTCTGTTTTTGGTAAGTGGAAATACCAGTGGAAATACCAACGCGTGAACGCGTGAACATATCCTTTCTCGAAGAACGACCGGCTTCTTCCGGCCACTTACCGCTAACCTCAAGATACGAGGAGTTGACAAACCAATAACGTCAGAGACTCACAATCTCACATGTGGATTCGGAAAAGAAGCTCATTGCAAGTGACTGGCCTTAGGAGAGAAAGGTTTCTGAGCCTAACACGTGACTCAGGCTTACCGAGACCGACGTGCCCTCTTTGGGCAAAGACTTCCTGCCCAAGTTTGTGAGCAAGTTCTTTCGGACCCCGGAATGTCCTCAAAACAAACTCTCGCCAAGACAAGCTTTTCTAACCTTTGTTTTATCGATTCCATCATGCCCTACGAGCCCTGCAACAGCCATTCACTTTTGTCCAAGCGGCAGATCTGCAACTCCTCGCTTAAGTGTTTCATGCTTCTTCCCACAGATGATCGCCTATCATTGGCAGATCCAATCTCTCTCACCATCAGTGCCTCATAACTCAATCTCTGACTCTGACCTGTGGCCAGAACGCTGCGGCTCAGACCTCTCACCTGCTCGAAATACCAGGACTACATCTGACAAGCAGGCGCAGACTCGTCATCGAAACTTTTCGCAAAGATTTAAGCCTATGAGACGGCTTCGTGGCTGCCAAACAGGTCTCGGATGAGGCTTTTGAGGAGCCGCGTCATGCCATTGTGCCAGAGATGGTTTGTGAGTGCTATTATGGAAGGGGATGGCTGGGCTGAGCGGCAGTGGCGCTGTTGTATGTCTTGGCATCTGAAACTAAGAGTGACAGCGAGCATAACGACGTGAATCGAGCTGTCAGGCGTATATATATCTTCCATCAACTGTACCTTGTGTTCAGTTTTGGCATCCTCTCCTCAGTATCTTTTCCAGCATTTTCCTATCTTCCATTCTTGCATATCTTCATCCTGTTTCGGCTGGCCCGCTTCTTTCTCTAGTTCCATATCAAGCATTTCTATATTTCAACGAACGTTAATTCAACATGCATTTCCAACCTCTCCTCGTCGCCGTCTTCCTTGCCACCTCCGTCGCGGCTAAGGGCGACAAGACAGACTCCAACATGACCATGTCCGAAACCTCCCAGTGCAACGAAATGATCATGCTCAACAAGGAGATCGAGATCGCGTCCAACACCACCAAGCTCGACGAGATCACCAAGAACAACGCTACCAAGATTGCAGAGTTCCAAGCCAAGGCCTCAGAGGCATCCACCAAGCTCACCACCCTGCAGTCAAATACCACACTGATGTCAGCCTGCGCTGTCATCGACGCTGCTCATATGCAAGAGGACGAATGTCAACAGACCTTCATGCTTCAACGCTTCGTCAAATTCGCTGCCAACACAACCGCCGTCGCAACAGCCACCAAGAACAATGCAACCAAGATGGCAGAAATCCAATCTAAGGCCTCCGACGCAGCCATCAAGCTCCAAACTCTGACCAGCAACTCGACCCTGCAAGCCGCCTGCCCAGCCGTGATGCAGAAAGATGAGTGCAAGGCCATGAACGCTATGCAGAAATTTGTTGATCTGGCCAACAACTCGACGAAGTTGGATAAGATCGCGAAGGGCAATACGACTAAGGAGGCTGAGATCCAGGCTATGGCTGCGAAGGTCCAGACTAAGTTGACGGCTATGCAAGGCAATGCTACTTTCGTGGCGGCTTGTAATGCGTTGAATGAGACGGAGAAGGGGACGACTACTTCTAGTGCTACTGCTCAGTCTTCATCGGCGGTGGCTAAGTCTGCGGCAGCTATGGTGACTGCGGCTGGTGCTTCGACTGCCATGTTCTCGACCATGGTCGTGGTGGCCATTGGAATGTTTGTTGCTTTGTAGGTGATGGGAGGGATGAGAAAGGCGAGGTTTAAAGGACAGTGTGGTATGGAAAATGGGAAAATGCATCATTATCATGTACACACTTTACAAATGTATTACCTCTGACCGATTTCTTGATAGTGGTTGACAGCATGTTCAGCACTCGCTTAGTCCTATTTTCGTTCAGGCCAAAACATGACATAAACACTGAAGATCAGTCTACGATTCTCCTCAACAAACTCATTCTAGTGGATCTGACGTTAAGTTTTGGTATGCTGTGAGCCGTACATGCCTCCTCTCCCCGAAATATGGCAGCGGCACAGGATTTTGGTGGCGCAAATGTCGCCACCTCACCAGTCGGGAATCTTGGACATTTTAAAAGCCAAAACATTAGAATCCAGTCGTTACAAAACCTCATCCAAGAAGATGAAGGTTGCTTTGACAGGATGGTAAAAGTGATGCCGCTTGACACTGATAGGGGTGCTAGAGAAACAGGAAACGATACAATGTGAATTATTTTGAAGCGAGAATTGAAGGATAAATGAACAAATGTCCGTCCCAAACTCCGTCATTTGATTCATCCAAACGCCAAAGTCTTCCGGCTTTCAAATCAACTCATGAACAGCAGCCCCTCCATTATACAGTGCAGGACTCCTCTGTGGCTCTCCTTTATCCATTTCCGGCGTCCTCAACGTCGACGTATTCGAATTCCAAGACCTCGATTCCGCCACAGGCTCAACAGGCGTCGACAAATTGGTTGGCGGGGGCGGTGGCGGCCCAGGCTCAGAGTATGGCCGCTTCCCCGGATCCATCTCAATGACCCGCATTCTCGCCTCCGCTTCCGTCTTTGCATGTCTTTTCTCTCTCCAGAAGAGAAAGCTAATCAAACCGACAGCTAAGATCCCCATGGGCACTCCCACTGCTACTCCGACTGTTGTGCCTACGTTCATGTTTGATGAGCTGGATGCAGCCATGGCGGTCGATGTCGATGCCGAGCTCTCGGTGCTTGCTGCTGTCGTCCCAATCTTCGTTGCCGATGCTGACGCTGACGCAGCGGTTACTGACGCATTCAATTGACTGATCTCGAAGATCATCTGGTCCAAGCCTGGACTAAATGCTCGACCTGTGGTCCCATAACTGAATGTTGCGATTGTGCAGCAATTCCTGGTCGGACTGTTGCAGCAATAATCGGTAGCTGGCGCGCCAGGTTTATCGCATGGCCAGAGCGGAGTAAAGGTATTGTATGACTGCTTATTGAAAGGATCTAGGTCCGAATCAGTACGGGTCAACCAGCGGGGGCCAAAACGAGCATACCTGTATGACACCCAGATGGACATGCATTGGAAGTCCACGTCTTGTCCGTACATGAGCCTCTGTAATTGAAGCCGGTCCGCCCTAGGCAGAGACCACTTGTCGTACATGAGTCCAGAGGATCGCAGCATGCTGAATCTGCGAGAGTTGAATTGCATGGAACATGGTTTGGCTCTGTGGTTACTCCATCTGGGTAAAAGCATAATGCAGATGCTTCAGAGGGAAGTGCGAAGGATACCAAGAAGGCACCAAAGAAGAATATTCGATTTCTCGACATTTTGGAAAACTAAAAAGTACTTCAAAAGGAAACGCAATGATGGAGAACAAGAAGAAGATGCAAACAAAAATGGTAGATGGGATGCTCTCCTACTTGGAGAGCATGCAGCCACCTGAGGGACCTTCCAAGCCACGCATGGTGTACCTGTCGCACTGTCTTCCCCTTTCGAAATGGAGGATGTAGATGTCGGTCATCGACATCCAAGGAAAGCCACGGTCTTCACCAGTAATGAGGTATTTCCAGGTCGCTGGACCCGTCCAAACCCCAGTCGTTCACCAGGTCGTGTTTTAAGGCTGGTTACAGAATAAAGATGATGGCCCTTGAGGACCGTGCCTCAGGTGGGAGGATCTGAATCCTAGGGTCGAACAAAATATGCGCCCAGCATCACCGTGAGAGACCTGGAGGTTCCCAACTTTCTCCCTGGACCGTCGAGCTCGTCGTAGTAGGAGATTCAACTTCGGCAACTTCTCCTTCGTCATTTAAAGTCCGAACTTCAATTTTCTGGGCACCAGGGGCAGATTACACCAAGATGTCTCCAGCGGGAGGATGCTACTGCCTTAGCACGATTCAAAACTTTGCTTTGCCCTTTGCTGTGCCACATTGAGGGGCTAATGAAATCGAAAAGGTGTTATGAAATCGAAAAGGCGTTTTGGGAGCATGAACGCGTTTCGAAATTTCCGTGCTTTCGTTAGTAGCAGACTTGATCAGGTGACCATTTCCAATCAGGCAAGCAAGTTCTTGGAGACAACTACACTCCATAAGAATCACAAATGACAAATAAGAGATATCTGCTCGTCAATGTTATTGCCGTGTTTGCTCGTTGACAGCTGACTGAAGTTGTGGTCGATTGAAGCACATGGGTAGATTCAGGGGTAGCGAGAACAGCGGAAGTTCCCACTCGAAGTATATTCCACATGCTCCCGTTTCGCTGGTCATATCTTTCTAAAATGGGAAATATCATGGCCAATGTGGACTCAAATATTGATTCCATCAAAATACTTCCATACCACGGTCACTGTCATGTGATGCTTCTGCAAGGCTACGGCGCCAAGGATCTTATCGTTGTTGCCTCGCCGATCGGGCTGTGACTGACTCGTCCTCGTGCTTCCCCATCTTCACTTCCCACCTCGCTCCTTCAGTCCCCAACAACTGTAGCAGTCCAGCTGCAACTTCTCACAATGGATCGGGTTCTCGCTTTACTGGTGCTATCCTCAGTGGCAACAGCATCTGCTATCCAACACCCTATCAACGGGGCTTCGAAAGACCAGGCCGTTATCAAGAGCAAGCCGATCATCAGCTCCGAAGCTCTCCAAGACCACATCACTTCGAAGAACCTCTTGAAGCGGGCAAAGGATCTCTTCAAGATTGCAGAGAAGGGCGCGGAGGAGTACAACCACCCTACGAGAGTGATAGGTAGCCAAGGTACGACAGATTTGTTGCTTTATTTACTTCGCCATTTGTCGAGCTGCACACAATCTACTAACTCTATCTCTTGCAGGACACATTGCTACCATCGAATATATCTACTCTACCCTAGCAGAGCTCGGAGACTACTACGATCTCTCGAACCAGACCTTCGATGCCACCGTTGGCAATGTCTTCGAATCCCGCCTCAACCTGGGCAAAGGCGAGCCAGAGTCAGCTGCACCAATGGGGCTTACTCCTCCTACTAAGAACAGAGACGTAGTATATGGAAACCTGGTCATGATAGAAAATGAAGGATGCGATGATTCAGACTATCCAAAGGCTGTCAACGGCTCGATCGCTTTCATTCGCAGAGGAGCATGCTCGTTTGGAACCAAGTCTGCGGGGGCTGGAAAGGCTGGCGCTATTGCTGCGGTTATATACAACAATATGAAGGGAGCTTTGCATGGCACCCTGGAAAAGCCTGTCCCAGAACATGTTGCGACTTTCGGGCTCTCGAATGAGGACGCACAGCCATTTATCAAGGCGTTGCAGGATGGGAAGACAGTTGAGGGGTCTGCATACATCAATGCCATTGTCCGAACTACAGGTACAACGAACGTCGTTGCCCAGACGAAAGGTGGAGATCCAGAGAACTGTGTCATGTTGGGAGGCCATAGTGACAGCGTGAGCGAGGGGCCCGGCATCAACGATGATGGAACGGGATCCCTCACCCTGCTCGAGATCGCTACCCACCTCGTCAACTACGAAGTCAACAACTGTGTTCGTTTTGCTTGGTGGGCTGGCGAGGAGGAAGGTCTTCTCGGATCCGACTACTATGTTGAGCAGCTTTCTGACCAGGAGAACATGAAGATCCGTCTCTTCATGGACTATGACATGCTTGCCTCTCCCAACTACGCATATCAAGTCTACAACGCCACAAACGCCGTCAATCCAATTGGATCTGAAGAGTTGCGGGATCTTTATACCAACTTCTACGAAACTCATGGCCAGAACTACACCTATATCCCCTTCGATGGTCGCAGCGACTATGATGCTTTCATCAAGAATGGGATTCCAGGAGGCGGCATTGCTACTGGTGCCGAGGGAGTCAAGTCGAAGAAGGAAGCCGAGATGTTTGGTGGAACTCCCGGACAATGGTTCGATCCTTGCTACCATCAATTGTGCGATAACGTAGACAATTTGAACCTCGAGGCTTGGGAGTTGAATGCCAAGGTACGTATTTTGAACACTCCAAGTTGAAGATGACTAGTACTGACAGTATGCAGCTTGTTGCCCACTCAGTGGCTACCTACGCAGAATCCTTCAAGGGATTCCCTAAGCGAACAGGCATCAAGGCGGCCAGTGCTGCGATGGAGGAGCCATCTCTGTATCATGGATCACAGCTCGTCATGTAAATTTCCATTTCGTATACAATTTTATACATGTACTAGAAGGCGAGTCATAGATAGCTAGACCAATACCATAAACATACTCATGTTTTCCTTGTTATGTTTCCTCCCAAGTTATACAAATTTCCTGTCATCCTTTGTAGTTCTTGCATCTGCTTCCTGACATACAAGTTTTCATCTTCTCTTCCGTCCCTCGAAGCAACTCAAGAAAGCGGCCCATTAGGATGAATCAGAACCTTGGTGTATCCATCTTCTCTCTTGTCAAACTTCTGGTACGCTCGCGGTGCCTCATCAATCCCAATCTCATGCGAGACGACGAATGAAGGGTTAGCCCTCCCAGAGATAATCATATCTCTCAGGTAGCGATTATACGTCTTCACATTGCATTGGCCAGAACCAAGCGTAAGACCCTGGCTCTCACACATCAGCATTCATCCTTCCCCACACTCCCCTAAATAGAAAGCTGAGTACTCACCTTCTCAAACAACTTCCCAAAACTAATCAACAACATCCCCTTGCCGCTATTATCATCCGGCGCCCCCGGATCACTCGGTACATACAGCCCTGGAACCCCAATCCCACCCGTCGGTCTCGTCACCTTAATACAATTCTCCAACACCGCACTCGGAGCCTCGCCTTTGCCCTTCGCTTGACTCGCCTGATACCCCACCGCATCCACGCTCCTATCAACCATACCTCCATTCATCTCAGTTATCTTTTCAACCACATCCTCCACCTTACTGAAATCCACTGCTTTGCATCCTATTTTCTCGGCAGTTGCTAGACGCTCGGGGACATTGTCTACGACATACACCCGGGATGCGCCGCGGAGGGTTGCACTGTAGGCAGCCATGAGGCCCACGGGACCAGCGCCAAAGACAGCAACGCTTTCACCGGGTTTGAAGCCGGAGAGCACGAGCCCGTGCCAGCCGGTAGGAAAGATGTCTGCGAGGAGGATGAAGTCGGATTCGTGTTCTTTGCCTTCAGGGAGCTTGAGACAATTGAAATCGGCGTAGGGGACGCGGAGGTACTGGGCTTGGCCGCCTTGGTAGGGACCCATTGCTACGTAGCCATAAGCACCTCCGGCAAAGCCTGGATTCACGCCAGTACAGAACGCTGTGCGGCCTTCTTCGCAGTTTCTGCAGCGGCCGTCGGCGACGTTGAAGGGCATGACTACTCGGTCGCCTTTTTTGAGGAGGGAGACGCCGGAGCCTGTGGAGATTACTGTGCCCATGTTTTCATGCCCTGTAGCATGCCTTGGGGTTAGCAAGTGCTTCATGAATTCATTCATGTCCCATACTTGACACCAGCCTTCTCGACGGTCACGCTCAGAGAGTGGATTTGAAAATGGAGAGGAAAGTTAATAAGCTGAGACATACCAAAACACAACCCTCCCTGAGCAGCAGTCCTCCCCTGATACATATGAAGATCTGACCCGCAAATAGCAGCGGTTGTCACTTTGATCAAGGCATCGTCCGGATGCTCGAGTTTAGGAAGTGGTCGTTCTTCGACAGAAACCTTGAAGGGTTCTGCCGGCTTCATTAGTACCAGTTCTTTCTACCCTCAGGCACTTAAATTTGTTCAAAGGAGCGTAGTCCAATCACTGAGAAGTGTTGGTGATGCATGTAGATGGATTGAGTACCCTGATAGACTACAGCTTTCATAGTCTCCGTTTGAGCCATCTTGATGGACTCCTTTATTTACCACCGTTTTCGATAATTTCGATTCTCCAGGCAACAGAGGATATTTTAAGGTGTCAATACTCTCAAATCAAGAATAGCTCGTCAGAGAGAAACATATATGAAGCAAAAATGAGAATGAAGTTATTAAACCCCCTCATTAGAAAACCTCATATCTGCCTCCGTCCCTATGATCTTACTCATGTACCCCGCAATGCGGGGTCGACTAGCACTCACTCCAAAGGGGACGATCAGCGTGGAGTTTTCCCGTTTACTCGACACGTGAAGTTACAATTCCCGTGACTCGGGAATAAAAAGCCACTCCGGAGATACCTGCCATGATGATAGTAGCGAGTGGATATCAGAGAAGCGGAAAAGAAAGCGGATAAGCAGACGAATCGGCCTGATTCAAAAAAAATATCTTCGTATAGGTGAAGGAATTAAGCTTTGTATGGAGCATTATTAAGCCGAAGCGACGCTCGAAAGGGGCCAAGACGCATACAGTAGCGGGGCAGCGGAGAGTCGGATTCGCTTGCCGAGGCCTCTGCGACTTGAAGTCTAAAGCCGGTGCAAAGATACTCCTTACCTCGCTTCTCTCTCTCTTGTTTTAGCATATATATACTGTCTCATCTCACAGCCAGTTTCGAAACCAGAAACCATGTAAAAGCCAGATAGTACAACAGCTCCCTCATCATGTCTTCCCAAGAGATCTACGTTACTGCCATCATTAACCCCGCTCCTGGGAAGGAGGCTCGAGTAAGTTACCCGTTCATCTCCTCTAAGACATAAAGAACTAAAAGATATTCCAGGTCAAAGAACTGCTCTCTGGCGTAGCCGCCAACGTTCACAAGCTTGAGCCCGATGTTGCTAAATACCAACTCTTTGAGCAAGTCGGTGGCGAGTCGGGAAATGCATTTATTGTACAGGAAATCTGTACGTATCGCAATATATCCCATCAAATCCCCGTCCTTGTTTGGAGTTTTGAGGCATTCCTATTCGAGTCCGGGAGGTACCGACAATAGTGGAAGTTGTATATCCGCAGATGGTTTAATCCGGCCTTAAAGGCTGTTCCAAAAGTATCAAAGGAGAAAGCAGATATCAGTTATAGACAAAGACAAAGCCACCTTCGATGCTCACTTCAAAACCGACCATTTCCAAAACTTAGTGAAGTTATTCCCTGAGGAAAGATTGTTGTCTGCGCCGCCGAACACCATGACTACGAAGCCCTTTGCTGGATTTGCTTCGAGAATGTAAATAGAAGACATCTAAGTCTTTTAAACTGAAGTTAGAAAGAGTCATTAAAGTCTAGTGATGTCGACAACAATCTCTAATGTGTACATAATTTTGGTGGGCTTTAGAGCGGAGAGGATATTATCCGCAGATAGTCACGTGATTGCTGAATGTTGGAAAAATGCGTGGGGAAAGATGTCTGCATTTCTATGGAAAGATTGACTGAGTATATATAGTGATAATCCCAGTCTATGAGACCTAAGAAAAGAGTCCTAGCTAGCCGAAAGGGGTAGTGCTTGCGTGGCACTAAAATAAGGGGTAAAAGTACCGTTCTGGTACTGAAATATCCGACACTCTGGATGAGCTGGGTCGATGTTGTCCTGCCGAGTCGTGATCCCAGGGAAATACAGGCTTTGAAGAAATTCTTCAAGTTCTTTGTCGCTTGTTGATACTGCGGTGGATTGAGCATTGAGACTAGAAACATATTCATCCGAGGAAGATGAGGCCTCCGACCTGTAAGGCGCCCTGTGCGACATGCTTCAGTCGTCCCCTACAGCGCAGGTCGAGTGAAGGCACGGGTCAGCGGCGCCTGCGCTCTGTGTTTGCAACCGCCTGCTGAAAGCAGGAAGCACATCGCTAACCGCCCTCCTCAGGTCACTACTTCTCTGGCAGTGATGGTAACGTTGCCAATGATTGTGGCTGTAGATGTTGAAGACAAGAGAAGTTGTCGAGGCTTGTGCTCGCGAAGTTCAGGTCTCCACTTCAGCGAATCGCAGCGCTAGCGGCGGTAGCACCTGCCGCTTTCAGATGGCCTTATCTCACGGTAGAAACCCATCCAACATTTACTTATAATTCATCATAAATCCTACTCTTCTCTTACAGTTTCAAGGTGCTCTTATATTTATAGAAAAAGAAGTTCATTAAAACCGCTGTGTTAATATTCATACCCTTCCATTATCTACCCAAGCCGTTTCTCATCGTACATTAGCCCCCATGTCTGCAGATAGCCTGGAGAATTTTTAAAGGTAAATCATATGCTGAGAATTATCCAAGAAAATTATTACTGTCGGATGCCATTATCATTATCGTTGTCTAACTACTTCATCCAAATCTAATACGCCGAAATTTTCACCCGAAAAATCGGCCCTCTACCCTCGACCCAACTCCTCCTCCCAACGATTATTCTCCAGCAAACAACATTTGAACCCATAACGCTCCTACAAACTTGCTGCAGCGTCTGAAAACTCTTCATATCCGCAGCCTCCACCCAATCGTTCATATCTTACAGTCCATCCCACAACTGACGGCAGCATCCCATACCTCTACATCTTGTCCCCAAAAAGCACATTCCAATGCTTGCTCTCCATATTAAAGATGAAGGCCGTGAAGACTCCTAACGCGATGAGGCTAAAATTACAACCAGCCGCCATAATTGCTCAGTCAATTATATACTGAGATCGTACGAAAGAGCCTCTTGGGAGGCTTGTGAGAAAACTTTCCTGGTGTGAGCGTGCACACGCCCTGCTCGAGAGCACCTGTGCTAGCTCAACCGGTACAGTTTCTAGACACTCGTCTCCCAGGTAAGGCTCAGCACTCACAACTAACTCACTGCCAGCCTGAAATATCCAGCACCTCGCCGGTTCAGAGGCAAATTTTCTCATTCATGATTAAGTACCCTTCCTCTAACTTGAAGACCCAAAAGCCCAAACACCGCGCTGAGTCTTATCCCAATGCAAAGCAGATACCTAGCGAGCGAGCAGCAAGAGACAGCAAATGTGGTATAATACGCCTCCCATGCAACAGTTCCGTGAAAGCAACGCCATATTTCCTTCAAACGAAAGATCTTATGAGCTCAGACTCCGTCCAAATCATCAAGCACCCACAGTTTCCGGTCCATTCCCATTTCCATTCCCGCCAGTCCCACCATTGTCACCATTCTTCCCACCCACCTTCGCCTCTCTCACCTTCCCCCTCCACCCTACATTCCCCCAATGCGTCCTCATCACCTTCAGTAAGACATACGCCAATATCCTATAAACCAGTGCACAAATGCCCAACGCCATAATATTAATACGCGGATTCGTGTTCAACTTGTACAATTCCAATACCTGTTCTCCCGTCTCAATCGGACAACTACCATCTGGCAGTTTCTGATAATCCGCGCACGTGAACGTGATGCCTGCTAGGGAATAAGGGAGAAGGTTGCGGACAGCATAGCGGAGAGGAGAGAGGTAATTGACGCCTTGCAGGAAAGCAGGCATGTTGATGGACATGACGCCGGACATGAATTGCGCGACGGAGAGGAAGACGCTGGTTAGGTTTACTGCGAAACCGGTGTGGGCGAAGAGGGTGTTGAACTATTATCTCAACATCAGTACCACGCCCAATACTAATGAAGGAGCGGATAGATAGGAAGGAGTGAAGAGTTTAAACATACCATAATCCCCAAACTCTCCCCACTACTGACAATACAAAAGCAATTAAAAAAACACGCAAAAAAAACCGTCGGCGTCCTCGGCAACCCCGCCGCAAGATCCGTCAACACCGCAAATATCAAACTCGTCACAATCTCGAACGGAATCTCTAGCGTAATATACTGCGCCAAAAAAGCCTCAACACCATACGTTCCATCATCATTCTCTCTATAAAACACCGCTTTCTCATTCGGATATACAGCGACGTTTTGCAGCATACCAACGAAATTGAAAGCGCAGAATTCTTGGATGAATCCAACTCGTGTCTGTACAGATGCGTAGTCGTTTTTGAGAGGTGCGAAAAAGAGGGTAAGGATGATGGCGAGGCCGATGACTTGCATTATGCGTGCGGTGATGAGTTCTGGTTGCCGGCTGAAGTTGATGAAGGTGCGGTGGACGAGGATGGGGTAGGCGGAGAAGAAGGATGTGGGTTTGCGGATTAGAGCACCGAGTTCTGCGGGTGTGGAGATCGTGGTTGGGTTGAGTGCTGCGGCGAAGTCACCGCTGGACCAGGAGGATATGAGACTGCGGACTTTTTCACGTGTGGCTTCTTCGCGGGTGGAGTGTTGGAGGTCGATGGTGATGAGGTCTAAGGCGAAGTCGGCTGGGTTGGTGGTCGTGGGGCATGGGAATCCAAGGGCGTCGAAGTGAGGGAGCAGTCCAGCTGCATTGCCAGCGTAGACGGGTGAACCGCCTCGAGCGAGGAGAAGGACGTTGCCGAATTGCTTGAAGAGATCTGAGCGAGACTGGTGGATCGTAAGGATCAGCGTACGGCCTTCTTGGGCCAGACCTTGAAGAACTTCCATAATGGAAGATGCTGTGAAAGCGTCTAATCCAGATGTCGGTTCATCAAGGAGCAGAACACGAGGATCAGTCAAGATCTGAACCGCGATAGAAACACGACGCTTCTCGCCTCCAGAAATCCCCTTGATTGTCTCAGACCCAATGAGGTTGTCGGCACAATCTTTCAGGCCTAGCTTCATGAGTACTTCTTCAGCTCGTTGGTTCTTCTGCGCAGTTGTCATGAAGGAGGGTAGCCTAAGTCCTGCTGAGAATCGTAAAGTTTCTCGTACAGTGAGAGATGGGAGAAGTGCATCATCATCTTGACAGACGTATGAACAAACTGATCGGATGACTGAGTCTGATGGGACAGCACCATTGAATGTCATGTCTCCGAACTGTCTGTACTTCGTCCAAGCGGTATTGTGAAGACGAAGAGCCATGGCATTGAGTAGCGAAGTCTTGCCACTGCCTGAAGGTCCCATAATGACATTTAGCACTCCAGCTTGGAACGAAGCAGTGACTGGATGCAAAATAGTCTTTGTAGGCAGCTTCTTCCCTTGAATCGTCCTCTTGTCCAAGTCAAGAGCAAACTTGTCAAGTGCAATATCCACCGTTCGAACCTCAGCTGCAGATCTGACTTGCATCTTTTCTTTGCCAGCAGACAGATCTGTATCTGCGTTCCTGGCCTGAGCAATGCTCATTTCCACCTTTTTGAACTTCAATCCAACGTATGATAGGACTGCAAACATCACGACGAATGCCACCATGATAATGATAGGCCTAACAGTCCAGTCTCCTGGAAATCCCAACGAATCCATGATAAAGGCACCTGTGTACTGCGCACAAGCTGGATTAGACTCTTCGCCCGTATAGGGACAGTCATAAAACTGCCCTACGAATTCATTGGCACACAGAGCTCCAAAGGCGTAGAAACAATACGCAGTCCACTTCAACCATCTCATGTAAACAGGAATAGAATCAGCCTGGATAAAGTATCCGCACGCAAAACTCTGAATTGTGAAGCCTAAATTTGCAATGAGTGATGCGACTGAAAAGCTTCTGGAAGCTGCGACGCAACATGCAGCAAAACTAACAGCAATGTATTGACCGAGTAGCACGATGGAAAAGAACGTGAGGAAAGTGCCAGCTTCAGCTCGGAAGCCAGCCATCCAGTAGAAGATCATCGAGTACGCCAGAGGAACAGGCAGATCTTCAGTGAAGAATCTGGCAAGTCGCCGACTCAACAAAAATGGCAGAACATCCACCACATTCTCGTTGTACTCCTGATCAAACAGCTGAATGTCGATGGTCAGGCGGTATGTCTCAAAAATGAGAATGAGATAGCCTTGCAAGGCTGAGGCGTTGTAAAGAGCACCTTCTCGACTTCGAATACCAGACTGGTCTCGTTTCAATCCGAAAAATACCCAACCAGTGAGAATACCCATCAAAACAGCTTCAGTCAAAGATCCAGTCATGCCCATGGGATCGCGCCATGTTGTAAGCAAAGTTCGTGATGTTAGAACCCGGGTTTGGCGTATGAAAGGCGAATGCTTTCCAGCAAGCGAATCGGTGTAACGAGTGGCAATTGTTTGTGGAGCGGTAGCACCTTTCTCGTCCGAAGTATATAGTCTGCGACTTTCGTCCAGCCATGCCGCTTTCAAGCGGTCTACTCTCTCGGAGGACGTCGCTTCGAGCTCTGGTGACCGGTTGTCAATTGCCGCGATATCAATCAAGAATTCTGCGGGATTGACGAATTTGGGTAACTCCATTCCAATCTTGCCAAACCAAGGTATGCAATCGTCTGCTTTGCCAGAATATACCGGACTTCCTTTGGTGAGAATGACCAGCCCATCGAACATCCCCCATATCTCAGATCTTGGCTGATGGATCGTTATCACAATTGTCCTTCCTTTCTTTGCCAGGGATTTCAACGTCCTCACCAGTTGAAATGCCGAGGTCGCATCCAGGCCTGTAGTGGGCTCGTCTAAGAACAGAACACTTGGATTGCTGAGAAGTTGTACTCCTATGCTTGTTCTTCTTTTTTCACCTCCAGAACATCCTTTGTGTTGGTGATTTCCAATTCGTGTATCTGCGCATTCCTTTAAGCCAAGTTCCAATATAACCTCTTCCACAACCCTTCTCCGTTCCTCTGCAGTTGTAGGTGGCGGTAGTCGCAGATCTGCAGAGTATCGCAATGTTTCCCGAACCGTGAGGGTCGGTAGCAGAACATCTTGCTGCATCACATATGCGCTCCGTACGCTGTTCACACCGGCCATGCCATTGAATGTCGTCGTTCCACCAAATGTCAGTCTCCCACTCGTGATGCGCTCCGACATTGTATTCAGCATAGTTGTCTTCCCAGATCCGCTCCCTCCAATAATGGCCGTCAATGTACCAGCCGGCATCGAGGCTGACACCGAATATAAGATCTCCTTCGTCTGCGGTCCATCTTGTTTTCGTTTCCGCGACAGGTAGTATTCAGGCGACAATGGCGACGGTGACACATCCACCGTAATGGCCAGGTTGCGCACTTGTACGTCGACGGGTTCAACATCTGAGAGCGAGATGTGGTTCGTGTGCGAGGTCGACAGGAGTTGCAGTTGCAGATCCTGGTCGTCGTCTTGCGTCACAACCGTTCTCGAGGCTGAAGTATCCGCGGCGCCATTGAAGCTTTCAGAGCCCTGCTGGCCAATTTCTAAATCGTCCGCCATGATGTTTGGACCTTTTGTCAGCTTTGTGATTCCATCCCAAGGCTTGTTCAAACTGTGCCTCTGATGTAGCCTTGGTGACATTCCCCACTGCTGAAGAACGCGGAGTCCGGCGCAAGTGAAGAAAGACGACGACGATTCAGAGGTTGGTGAAGATACTTGAGAAATCAGTGGAACAGAGAGAAAGATGACTGTGGCACGAAGTCATCATGTTCAACTTGTAAGGCATCGAAGAAGCTGAAATAAGGTAGGGAAGAGAGGTCGTCCTAGATTGATGGACTAATTAATTACCTTTGCTCAAGCCAACTCCGTCGAAGCGACGACGGCTTCACGGTAGAGAGCCCCACCTCCATCGTATAGACACCACTCACAATGCGATTCTCTTGCGCGGCTCATGATAATGGCTGAAAGAGGCAGGACTGAAGAGTTGTCCACGAGTCGCCGAGGTCGCCTGCGAAGCGATGTCCCAAGAGAGATGGAAGCGATGGTGGGGTTGCACCTCGCTTCGAGCAAAGTCAGCATGCCATGCCTGGAAGATCCACCCTTCAAACCTTCATCTCACCGCAAATCAACTCTTCATTTGTCCGTGCTACTGGGCACAGCTTCCATATATGCTTGGCTAAGTGCATAGCGAGCTCTATGATACCTCTACGCGAGGGCTGACAGGTCTCGGATGCTCTCAGATACTGTTGCGACCGTTGAGATGCCAGAGTTTGACAGCTTTCCAAACGATGTTTCTATTTGCGGGGATCACCCCAATCCCTGGGTCCTAGACCTGCAAGACTTCCAACCGAGCTGGATCCAGAGCTGGATCCATCCGAAGTCTCCGCCCAAGTGCTTCAGAGTCTGCAAGGCTACAGGTCCGCACTACGGAAGCGATGTCGACTTCTGGGCGCGGAAGCATGAGAGACCGAGAGCTGCATCCTTGAAACACGAAGAACGAGGATCAATTGAATTGAAGGATTGTTGCAGTCGGTTGGAAGATGTCGAAGAGAAACGAAGCCGTTCGCTTCTGCCGTGTTCATGCAGCTTCGCGGCGGTTCGTTTGGAGTCACCGATGACTTGCAATTGGTGAAGATATCGCAGCCTTGCATCGACGACTTTTTCGTTGACAAGAATGCTTCGGGTTGCCTTTTCGGTGTCTTCTCCGCACTCGAAAGCGGCGTGGTGGGGGGTTTGCAAATCCCTTCAAATCCCGTTGAGATTTCGAGATACCTTCACGGGACTTGGAAAGAAGTGGAATAGGACCCACCGCTGTAGATTTGACATCTTTTCGGTTTAACCTCGACTGCGGCGACGACGACATTGAGAGAAGGCCGCTCCCGACCTTCAAATGGAAGAGTGGACCATGTCACCATCCAGTCGATCAACACCTACCAATGCCTCAAAACATCAGCGGATGTATCATTTTGATGTGTCAGACTTTCCAGATGTCACGCCTCATTAGTTTAATATCTTCTCGACTTTACTGGCGAACGACGTAAATATCAAGCTTTTCGAGGTCCTTTTTGAAAGCTAGTATGGATGACTAGCATATTCACGTATCGAGGCCCTTTTCCCTGAACTTGATATGGAGACGCACAGATCGAGAGATCTGCATTGAAGAACAACGCACAGGGCAATTCACCCGGGAATCTTCGAGTCAGAGGCACATCTCACGATACCCTCAAATTTTCCTAAAATGTTCAGGGTATCTTCGCTACCCCTACAAACGAGCACATTTCTCAATGCCCCAATATCACAAGTCAAATAGCAAACAACTTCAAATCTTGAATCTGACCCCCAAACTTCATACCTGCCCAGACGTCAAATCATCGACATATGCATACATGCCAGCAACTAAAGAAAATACCCTCAGGCCCAATATCAAGCAGGGCATACGACGCATCTCTGCCCGGCACTCATCCGACGATATCCAGAGCAGCTCTGCTGCGACGTGATGCAATGCAGAACCCATGCTTGTGCCGATACTCTCGACCAGCAGGAGAAATCACCTGACGGGCCGGTCCAGACGGTTAGTCTGGATGATTCTTTCAGCCAAACTCGCACGAGTCCCAATGATGCCATTCAACAGTCTGGATGTACTGTGCTTTTACACATGCAGTCTCGCAGAGACGCATGTATGCGTATGCAGCCGACCCTGCGCATCGACGCGGCTTAGGCCTCTCGATTCGTGGGGTTTCAAAGTACTTCATATAAAGTACCAATACCCAGAACATATACAAGTACTGGATGTAAGTCAAGGCTCATTTTTCGCAGGAGTTAAATTCCTATGTGTGACAGCGCACTTGTACTCGTACATATGTATGAAGGTACACTTTGAACATTAAAGAGGGCGCTCGCACTAGGATCTTGCATCGTTCCCAGAAAAATATATTCCGATGCGGTATTACAGCATCATTCAGGTAAGCCGGACACCCCTACACCGCACTTCACATCTCTAGAAGTATGACAACAAAACATTGACATTAGCATCCCTTCATGCACTCTATGCAACATATTTCAAAAACAAGCTTCTCTTAATTTATTCAAAAATACCCCACGTTTACACATTCTGCCCACAAATAAAACCCATGCCCGAAAAGAGGGGGTTCAACACTTTGCATGGGTGAGTGACAACCAACACAAAATCTCCACGCTCCATCCATTTCCTGGGGTCTGGAGATCCTTGTCCGTCTCTTTGCATGCAGCAAAGCTTGTCCATGTCCAAAGTGCTGGGATGGGATGAAACACTGCATCGTGCATACATTTTTCCTTTTCAACGTGGACACCAGTGCTTTTCCCGCCCTACATTTTGTGCTCGTCGCTTTTTTTTTGCTGTGCCGTGTGGGAAGGCGTATCTCGAATGCATGACATCATAGTTGCATGTCGGTAGATATCGTTGGATGGGAGGGTGCCGAGAAGTGAGGTGTCTTGCTTTGGGAGGCGCGTTTTCAGGGGAAGGCGAAGGCCTGGAGATTGGAAGGATGGTGGTGTGAGGGAGAGTAGGGGTCTGAAGGCGCTGCTTGATTAGTATTCAGGCAGTCATCGGATAATGCCGACAACTTGCAGCTTTTGAGTTTGAAGTCCCAGTCGTTCCATAACGTGCAGGCAATGAGCAGCCTCAGGTGCAAGGCAATAGCTGGCCACGATTTAGGCCATCTTGTGAAACCTGTGACTTGTATGTACCCAGGTACTGATTGAGTACAGAGGTACAAGTTGAGGATCAACTAAAGTTGGCCGAGCATCCAACCTTTGAGGTGTCATGGGTACTTGACCTCTTGTGTTCTGCGCTTGTGCAAGTGTCACAAGCTGCCCTGAAACATTTCTATCTCGGGATTTCTATCAATGTTGATTCTCCAAAATTTTCATTCTGACGAAGGTTGTGAGTACGGTTGACCTTACAAGATTTGGGACCTCACAGGTCTGGATGGCATGGTTGTTCAAGTAACGTGATTAACTCTCAGACAAGATAAATCCAGAGCCCAAGTTTCCCGACGTCCCGTCATTGAAGACGTTGGGACTGATGATTTCAAGCTCTGCATTAAGAGATGGAGATTTTCGAGTTCTCCTTCTGAGTATCACAGTGACATGTGGGAAGCTGAACACTTTGTCTAGAATTATAAGTATCAGATGTTTCCTGCTAATAGCTCTACAATTTAAGGCCCTCTGCTGTAAGTGAGATTCAAAGTCAACACTTTTTTTTTATTTTTATTTTAATTTTTTGGCGGCGCCGGTGAGACCAGCACCAGGATTCTCAGATATGCAGGACGTATGGGTATTTCAGAATTTGGGTACCTCAGAATCTTAGGTATCGCAGACTCCAGGACACTCAGATCTACCTCTATATCAACACAAAGTCTTGCAAGTCATAATAATTTTCCCGAAAACCTCACAATCCATCACTCCTTGAATGAAGCATTCACCAATGAGTACATACGCATCGCCCTCTCGCCTGAGCACAACG
>AYLM01002437.1:0-25405 GCA_001625345.1 Cairneyella variabilis | reverse complement strand
ATAGGCATTCGATCAATTGAGTTTTTACCCTTTTGCCCGCGCCTTCACAGCTATAGTGATTTTGGTGCCGAAGTCTTAAGAAAGGTAGTCAGCAATTTTAAGGAGGATGAGAAAAGGGGCGATAATGACGAAACGGTAGTTTAGTGATGGAGAAAGGGTGCGTAGACCCCAATCTTTGGTGAGGCGGCGTTAGGAGCGCAGTATTGCGTGAAGAAATGAATTCTAAAGATTTTTTTGCATGTTTATATGGTTAAGTATAGAATTCATACCGTATTATTTTCCAGTCAGTAGAATCCTGTCGCTAATAGAAGGAGCTAACAACTGGATTGACTTCTGATAAAAGCTCTAGCGAATAAGGGTTTGCCGGCCTACGAAGGCAATGCCGTAATTCAGTCAGACTATACGACATGGTGTAAAGACAGGGTGACTAACCCGTCGGTCAATCATCTCAGCCTCGCACCCACTGAAACACTATTTTAGAATGAAATGGTCAGCATCCAGTTTAGGATCTCTCTAAGCGTGACTAATTTTTAATAATAACCTTCTACTGCAAGACTTGACAACTATAGACTGATGCGAGTTCATGAGTTGGTGCGAGCGTATGGGCTGCTGGGAACATAGGGGTTGGTGCACGAGAATCAAGGCATGAAAATCCAATAGCTGCACTTGCCGTTGCGACGGGACTAAATTGCCCTTTTTTGCGGTATGCAACAAAAATCCATTCATCCCCTGTGACCACGTGATCGAATAACACTAACATTGGCTCAATATTATATAACTGATTTTATTATGCGATTTGATTTCAAAGGCCTTTAGTCATCTCTAGCTCGTAATTATTAGACCGTGTAACATGATATTGTAGTGACGTGCGAGTCAAGTAAATTTAAAACTTTTCTTGTCGTCGGATTTTAAGGTTAGGATTAACATGTTAGTGAAGTGTGGCAGAGCGAGACCGTTTAACGGGATATAAGCCCTTCTATCCCTGATTGGATTCCGAGGTTATTGCTGCTGCAGGAGGCCTCATGCCACTGAAAACAGCCAGATTTTCAGGCCTCGTCGGCAACCCCGCGTTTTCAGCGCTTCATGCCAGAAGCAAGCCTTATCCAGCTGGAAAGCCCTGTCCAGCTGATAGGTAGGAAGGAATAAGGGGCAGGAGTCTCAGGTTGGTTTCAACTCCCAACCCAGGCTGTGTTCGTGAATTCTTGGGTTTGACTATATATGAACAGTCGCCAGTGACTTCCTAAAAAGATATCTTCGATAATCAAGTAGACATCAATACGCAGTCTCATAGGTTCTCACAATGAACCTTTGCAATCAGTGTAGCGCCATCCCACGCTCTTTCTTTCTCGGACAGCTTAAGCGGTTCACCCATCGGTCGTCCCTCGCAGCTCTCCAGTTCTCTGCAGATGATGGTTGCAAGCTATGCAAGATAGTCGTTTGGGGTATTCATGAAAGGATTACTGAGTTAGAGAGGCATGTTGTCACCCTAGAGTTCGAAGAGATAATTCTTTCAACTAGTAAAGCACCAACTGGGGAAGCTACTCACATAATCATATCAATTGCGAATTCTAGAGACATTCGCGATGAATTTTGTGTTCTTGCTTCGTTCGCTATTACTGGAATTGATGATGCTATCCATCCTGAAGGAATGGCTACCGAGGATAATTCAGATGCTGCTGAACCACCTGGATACGAGGCACTTAAGCTTGCTAAGAGCGCAGAATCGGATGAGGTCTTCAAGATTATTAGCGCTTGGATGGAGAATTGTCTCCGCAATCATTCCCCATGCGAGGAATCGTCCACCCACATTCCAACAAGATTGATCGATGTCGGTCTCTCGGATGATCTGAGCTCTTTGCGCATCATCGAAAACACATACACGCAGGGATGCGAAATGGCTTACTTAGCACTGAGTCACTGCTGGGGCAATATCTCCGAAAAAGACCTGCAGCAAATGACGACGACATCTACAAATTTATCGCAACGATTAACGAGCTTCTCACTTTCATCTTTGCCTCAAACCTTCCGCGATGCAGTACGTATCTCCCGTCGTCTAGGAATCCGATATTTGTGGATCGATTCACTATGTATCATCCAGGATTCCGACGACGATTGGCAGAGAGAGTCCAGTATGATGGGGCTAATATATCAGAATGCGCTGTGTACTATCACAGCAAATGAAGCCAGGAACTCTTATGGAGGGATTTTCCAATCAAGAGAGCTACTCCCTTCCAGTGTGACGCTCATACTTACAGGTGAACATGGTTCTCCGGAGGAGAAACGCATCTGTGTTCGTATCATCCCTTATCTTCCAGAATGGCAGATAGCGGTCGCAATGAGTCCTATCGCATCCCGAGGGTGGACCCTCCAAGAGCGCCAACTCTCCCGGCGACTGATACACTTCACAAAGTATGAAGTATGCTGGGAATGCCGCTGCAGTGGCGCATCAGAACGCTTTCCGGCCGCAGCACTTGGGCCTCCCGCGGAGGGAAGAATGGTGCCGAGCGCCTCCTCGTTCCGCGAATCCACAGGTCCAATGCTTCATCGGCACACCACTGAAATGATCAACGCATGGGCAACACTTACTCCCGAGCAAGAGCGCGGCATGCGGCGAGAAATGGGAGATGTGAATCCGGATAGTCCGTACCAAGGATGGTATCACCTCGTTGTTGATTTCAGTGGGCGAGCAATCACAAAGTCTACAGACAAGCTCCCTGCGTTGGCGGGAATAAGCACTGATCTTGGGAGAAGGATTCATGGTCGGTATGTGGCTGGCCTGTGGAAGCAAGACCTTCTATTCGGGCTGAGTTGGACGACGGAGAGCTCGTTGGCCGGGAAGGATCTCTGGCGTATCGAGAGTGTATCGGAGAAGTCGAAGAGACTTTGTTCAAGACCGAGCGTATGGCGCGCTCCTTCTTGGTCTTGGGCTAGTATCACTGGTCCCGTCGCATATCCCTTTGAGTTTTCTAATCCTTCCGGGCTATCTCTTGAGGTTCTAGAGGTGTCTAGCACCCCTGTCTCGTCGATGAATCCCATGGGTGCTATCTCTGAAGCGTCTTTGCGCGTTCGTGGGTTTTTGGCGTCCGGATATTTGGGGAAGCCGGGTGGTATAGGGAAGTCACGTAATCTTAGGTTGGAATCCCACATTATGTATGACACGGAGGAAGATGAGGCGAACTATCATGACAGCTGGATGGCTTGCCTTTTTGTCGATGCTTGTCCTTGGGAAGGAGCGATTTGTCTAGTGCTGGTTGCAACAGGAGTGAGGCCAGATGAGTACAGCCGCATAGGGTGGATGGTTGCTCCGGTGGAAGCTGAGTTTGACAGGAAAGTTATCACGCTTGTTTAGGACTCAATCAGCTTGTTATCACGGTAGCTAGGAACTATATGCATTCATTCACAGTTTTGCGTCCTACCGCAATAGCTGCTAAGAACCTCAAACCTCATCCTTTGCCACCTTCCTCTCTTCCCTGATCTTCGTCGTCCATTTCTCCACATTATTAACGGCGTCCCCAGGTGATTTCCCGTAATCCAAAAGGAATGATAAAATTTCACCCCTTATATCCGGAATGGTGTTTGAGAGGTTTCCTGCGCTTAGCTTCTATATCATGTGGGAGCAAGCTTACTGGCATCGGGTACGATAGTTGCTAATCCCCGTTAATAACGTTGCTCAGATCTCTAAGACTAGGATGGCGACTTACGATTTGCTCTTTAGATGGTGGCTAAGACTCGAGATCGATAGAATTATAAGTGAAATAACGGCCAGTCTTCCGATTGCGGATAATAAGTGCTACGTCAACATCTCAGAATGCTGCAAGCTCGTGAGCCTTAGTAAGTAAAGTACTATTCCTTCTATTTAGCCTTTCGCTTCATCTTTTAAGAGGGGTGATAGCCATAATCAACTAATGGATTAAGTTTTAAGATTGAGAATAAGTCTGATGATGTACTTTTAATCTATCTCGAGACCTTTTATTCTTTACTTCTCTCTTAGAATATTCCATTCTCAAAACCAAGATCCTTTTTGGTCTCCCTACCGGGATTCGTTGTTGGCTCTCATTAGAGGCCGGCTTTGGGTAGACTTGGGTGTGGCTAAAATTAGCGCTGACCACCACAGCCCGGATTTGGATGTTGTGGCTCCCAGTGCCGTGTTATCGCTCTAGGTAGCTCGGGCGCGACATATGTAAAGTTCAGGGCAAGGTTCTGAACCCGTGCCCTGACACTTATAGATGTTAGGGCAGCGGTTCGGAACCTTTCCCTGACTCCCCGCTATATTATATGATCCGCTATCTGGCTATATAGTCTAGGCTTTCCCCTCCATTCTTCCATCTCTAGCTTTAGATCTTTGTACAATAGGCATTCGAGCAATTGAGTCTTTACCCTTTTGCCCGCGCTTTCACACTTAATTCGATCCATTATGGTTAAAATAGTTGAAAAAGTTAATTGTTTATATGTAAATAAAGGTGGAATATAGGCCAAAATCGACCACTTTTTACTCCGACTTACACACCTTCTATAAGTAGGAGGAAAAGGTGGCCGATTTGGTCCTTGTCTATAAACACTAAATCCGACTTCTAGGCTGAAATAACAGTGATAAAACCAGCTCGAAATTTCCAAAATTGGTGAGACCACAGTTTAACTTCTTAAGGGCTCCAAAACCAAGTTTCAGCAGAATTCATCAAGTTTTGCGGAAGTTTTGCTGAAGTTTTGCTGTTGCTGAAGTAAGGGTCTTGAGGTGCGAATATCGGCCACATTTTTCTCCGACTTACGACCCCTTTAGAGAAATTAGCGTGCTCGCTTACTCACTACTCGTATAATAGCAGCGTAGATAACCCTCTTCTCGCCTTATTAACCCTTTTCCCCTCCTTGCTACGATCACCATCATCATCAACCATCACTTGGACGTTACTCTTCCATCGAAAGTGTGATGCAGTAACGATATTTTATTTAGCCTTGATTATAAATGAGTGTATGGATGAGCCGAATTATCTTGGTACGACTTGGAACAAAGATAACAGATTGCTGTCTCCCAGGCCAAGAACCCTCATTAAACAACCGGCATTGCTAAACCCTTATTGTTTTCCAAGAAGTTACAGATATCTCTGCACGCGATCTCTAACGATATATTAGTTTTCCAGTCCAACTCTCTCTCAGCTCTGCTCGCCATCGCAACGCAGATTCCCACATCGCCTTCTCGTCGGTTGACCGCCCTCAAAGGGATCGTCGACGACGAGACAGACTCCACAGCGCCCACTACGTCCATGACTGAGTGGCCTGTTCCAGTACCCAAGTTGTAAGTCCTAAACCCCTTGCCAACACGACCGTTCGAAGCTGCCGCCAAGGCCGCAATGTGGCCACGAGCGAGATCGGTCACATGGATGAAGTCTCGAATGGCAGTGCCATCGTGAGTTGGATAATCGGTGCCGTAGACATTTAGGACCGGTGACAGGCCGGTGAGTACCCTCAGCACGACAGGCATCAAGTTCGTTGGGATACCACGAGGGTCCTCACCTAAGAGTCCAGACTCGTCGCAACCGACTGGATTGAAGTATCGCAGTGCGACAATTGTCCAGTCTGGATCAGCAAGTGCGAGGTCTGAGAGTATAGCCTCGCACATCCATTTGGTCCGGCCGTACGGGTTAGTCAGACCCGTGCAACCACTGAGCGCTGTTTTGGTGTTGCCATCATGATCGGTGAACGACTCTTCTTGATGAGTGCAGTATTCTTCACGGAGAGGCACTCCAGAGTTGGCAATCGAGCCGTACACTGTTGCAGAAGAGGAAAAGATGAATTTCTTGATGTTGAAACTGGTCAGGATGGAGCAGAACTGGACCAGGCCGGCGACGTTGTTGCCATAGTACTTCAACGGCTCCTGGATACTTTCAGTCACCGACTTGAACGCAGCGAAGTGGATGACGCCGCGGATTCTCGACTTGACTCTGCCATCGTCATCGTCTCGAGAAAGGAGGGGTGTCATTGGCTTCTCGACGTATTCCTCCAATATCTGCCTCATCGAAGCCTCATCGCGGTAATCAGACTCATACAGACGCATTTGAGGCATTGGCTCGCACAATGACTCGTAGTGCTTCTTAGCTAGGATCTCGAGCCGATCATACACGCCGCGATATGCATTACTAAGGTCGTCGATAATGAGGACGTTATAACCTGCCTTCAGCAGCTCAAGGCAGGTGTGACTCCCAATATATCCAAGACCTCCAACGACTGCGATGAACTGTGTCCCATGGCGCAGAAGATCATCGAAAGAGTCACCGAAAAGTGTGGCCAACTCAGTAGATGGTGTGCCTGGCTCAAAAATGGAGCTTGAGGGCGAGTGCCTGAAAGTCGATGACCCAAAGACTAATGGGGTTTCAGATTCGGAGCCAGAGCTTGAGGGAAGGTGCTCAGAGCTGGACGATGTAGAGATTGACGGAGTCTCTGGTTTAGTGACACAGCTTGACGGCAAGTGCTCAGAGCTGAACGATGCAGAGACTGATGAGGTCTCGGGTTGAGAGAGAGCTCTTGAGGGCATATCCTCAGAGCCGAACGATGCAGAGACTGATGGCATATCAGGTTCAGAAATTGAGCTCGAGGGCAAGTGCTCGGAGCTCGTCAAGCCAGAGACTGTATTATTGTTTATCTTCGTTAAAGCGATTGTGCCTGTTCAGTTTGATGAATTGATGGGCAGATCTGCAGAGGATATTGTCGCCTCTTCTACTTGAACTCCTGCAAATTATCAGCAACAGTACCTCAATCATAGGGAAAATAAATTTCTCGTGATAGGAGAGGGATATTGCATCAGTACCTAGATCATGCAGGCACAGAATTGTTGTTGACCATACGTTTGATCAGGTGTGTTCATCTACTAATGAACGCCAAAGCCATGTCTCGCTTGACTGCAGGTTAAATTTACTAGAAGCCCGCGCATATGTTCTTTCAATAACATTCTTTTTCAATACCATTTGAGCAAAGCTTGTCTCTCTTTCTTATTCAAGCACCTAGCCTTGCATACACCAACACCATCTCCCTTCCATGACGTTCAAAAGCCTCGAGACTAAACGCAGCTCCAAGGCCTTCCGCCTTCGAGCAATTCTCTTGGGGTCTCTCCTCACTGTCGGCATACTTGTCATCGTGATTCCCGTCATCATCATGTTCGGGAAGAAGAAAAACTCCGCTCCCCCGAAATCGACCGTCCTCGTTCCACTCTATGTCTATCCTTCTCCCGGGGCTTGGGATCCATTGCTTACAGCGTAAGCCACCAATATTCCCCTCACTCAAATCAGCCTGCTGACGATGGGAAGCATTTCGAGTAACCCAAGCCTCAACTTCACCGTGGTGGTAAACCCCGCAAGCGGTCCGGGGACTGGAGCCGGTCCAGACGCCAACTATACGAGGGAGATTCCAAAGCTGAATGCATTTCCCAATGTACGGACTGTTGGATATGTCTCGACCGACTATACGAAGAGAGATGTTGGTCTGGTCCTGCAGGATATCACCACGTACTCGACATGGTCTGAGAATGCCACCATCGTGGGGTTGGGAATGAGCGGTATATTCCTTGACGAGACGCCGTCTCAATACGAAGCTGCCAGCGGACAGTTCTACGGGACAGTAGCGTCAGCAGTGAGGTCTCAGACCGGACTTGGCGATGACCCGCTGGTGAGTTATTTCCTTTCTAGGCAGTATGTTGAGTGCTTAGAGCAGCAACATGGTCGGCTATGATATTGAACTTCAAAGCGGCCTTCTTCAAACATGCAGTGTTGAAGCCCTGCTAACCCAAAATAGATCATCCACAACCCGGGGACCATACCAGATGCACGATACCTCAAGGATTGCAACCTCAGTGTCGTGTTCGAGGGCACTTACTCCACTTTTCAGATCTACAACTTCAGCAAGAACATCACCTCACTTCAAGCCTCTTCCAAATGCGGCCGTGACGCCTTAGCTTGCATCGTCCACGCCATTCCGTCCAATTTAACGAGCGATGGCGTGAATACCTTTGTGGGAGAGCTCCGAACACTCACCGGAAGCGTCTTCATCACTGGACTGTCTGTGGATTACTATGCAACCTTCTGGGATGGCTGGACTGGCTTCGTGGGCGACATGGCGGCATGATCTGATCGTGACTTGGCAACAATGAGGCTGGTGGCCAAGGACGGAATTAGTCCAAGGATCCTTCTCTGTTTTCTTTTCTTTGGACTCTTTGGAGAGATCTGAACCGCGCTGCATGCATTTCCCTTGGAAGGAATTTTCAGGGAACACTGCGGGGTCGGATTACGAACCGAAAGACATGGCCCAAGGGAACTGAACCGCTGGGGACGTGGACGTTCCGACGTGAAAGTTGTCTTACAAATTTTTCCTATTTTCCTATTGTCCTGTTCCTCGAGTAAAATCACGCATTTTTCAAGCTCTTCGGCCTCTCGGCAATGCACCCCGTATCGAGATTAAGCTGAAGGGGTCACAATTAAGCTTCTTTCGTCTGCAGCACACTAGGGCTCTGAGCTGCATGGAATCGGATCAGGTCCGGGTGCATATATTACATATTTCCCAGCGGAACAGCTCCATGTTTCTTGGCCGAGTCATACATCAGGTTTCAGTCATATGCGTATATCGTGTCGGATTAAATAATCATGACAAATCGATTTCTTCAGCTGCGTCCGCTATGCAAAGGGAAAATGTCTCGCATGGCCCGAAATGGACATGTCATGGCAATGTGGCGGGACACAATTCAAGACTATCATAATGCGCTCTCCAGTCTCGTGTGGTCTGAATGCAGTTCCGCGCAGAGACTGCAAAAGAGGCTGGTGGCAAAAGTGTGGGAAATACCAATCGATTTCCCCAGATTACCGAGCCTATTTTTGGTTGGCCCCTGGTCCCTGACATTACGTGCGCCACTGCACCCCGGAATCAGACCACGAACGTGGCATAGCATCTGCGTATGGGGTTCCTGTCCCTGTTGATCGTATTCGACTTGTGGCGCACCGAGTGGCTGAACCTAGGTATACTACGAAGTTTCAAGGTCCGTGATCGTCAGCTGATTTCGCCGGCCCGAGCTGCGGAGCTGCTGAGCTGCTGAGCAGTGACAAGTCAAGATGACTAAGAAAGGCATGCTACGATAACACAGTATGGCATCTTCAAAGCTTACATGAAGAGCAAAGTAGTTCGCAGTGACATCTAAGGACTTGATGCGAGGTGGCATTGCAGCAATGAACCGTGAATGCATTTGCGTTATCAGTAAGCGTTACTATCACAGTCTCTGTTGCTTCTGCCTTGCTTCATTCAGTGCCGGCTTCTAGCACGCATCCACCCAGTCATCGAGATCCATATCCTTCAGCACCGTGGAGAAACCCTTCGCCGAGTCGTCATTACAGATGCTCTCCTTGGTTGCCGTGCTGACCTGCGGAGCTGACTCCGGATACTCAATATGGAAGACGGGTTTGCCAGCCTCAATGAACGGCTGGAAGAGATCGCACTCGTCATATTGAATGCACTGCTCGTTAACCTCCCACTGCATCATGTCGATAGTCTGGTTCACGATCTCGCCCGCATTCTTGAGTCCTAGGGACATGTTGAGGCTGTGAGCGCCAATCGCGAGGAACGTGAGATAGTCTATGGCATCGGATGTGGTCAGGTCCAGCCCAGTGTCGTTGTCGTATCCATCAACGTTGTCGGGATCCACGCCATCGCATCCTCTGCTTGCAGCCAGCGCCAATCTCGCAGTCATGATTGATCGAACATTGCTCGAATTTGTGTTCAGCCAATATTCGCCCGGCCAGCCATCCAGCTCCTTCCCTTTGTCGCTGGGCTTGAATTGACCGGAGTCGGGACGGTCGGGCTCATAGCTGCCCGCAGAGAAGTAGCATATGACGCTGCGGTTCATGCCGTGAAGATTTTGGATGGTGGAGGCGGGGTTGTCGAATAAATCGATGTCGTAGACATCCACGTGCAGGGATGTGTCGTTAAGCGCATACTCGAGCTCGATCTGCCAGGATGCACCTGCGGCTGGGCGCCAGAAAGCCCCTGTTGTGGAGTTGGTGGAGTTGGTGAGGGGTGTGGATGGCGTGGTAGGAGCTGAGGATGAAGATGAGCCTTGCGAGAGCCCAACGCCAAGTCCGACGCCGAGTCCGATGGCGAGAACAACGATGAGCAGCCCAGCGGTGAGAATGATCCAGAATCTTCTCGTTCGAAAAGTCAAAAATTTTCGGTCCTGAGGTGTTGACTTAGACATAGGAAAGGGCGCGTCTAGCTCGTCCTGATGGCTGGGCGGAGAGGGAATCCAACTCGGAGACATGGTAGGTGTGCTGGCTGTAAATGTCGGAATTTTGTTGAGACCTGGCATGTTGAGTGCAGGTTATTTACACAGTTGTCTGGACGGGAGTCTCAAAACGTGGATTCTGGAATGGGACAATGCGCGAAAAGCCCATCCGACACCGCGCAGGACAGAACTCAGCTCGATTGTACAACGCACCATCCTCAGACGATTTGAAGTAAAACAGATTACGTACTTGTACCTGTAATTAACCTGAGCCGTGCGTAGGGCTGTGCTGGATTGAGGGGTTTAATGTGTGTGGGGTGTGGAAAATCCGGGGGTCGGCACTTCCCACTTCGGCTGAATGGGTTCCAAGTGGCTTTCAATAGTTCTAGCCAAGTACTTTGTGTCGTGCATGATAGGCCGGGTTGTCTCAGATGTAAATATGCACCACAGGACCCAACCGTGCTTCCCGGGAACTCGGCTGGCTCCGTGTCAGCCAAGTCCTGAGAGACCACATCGCGGGGTGCGTTGGCAGGTGAGGTGAACTGACTCCCCTCCTCGCGACGTTACGCAAGGGTCGCTCGCTCCCACTGCTTCTCGACCGCCACATTATTTTTGGACACCAACTGCTCATTGGAGCCGATTTGAGAAAGGTACCAGGCACCAGGGGCACACAAAATAATGAAGAAATTTTATTAATGTTGAAGGAATGTTTTTAAGCAAAGCTACTATTACTTATTTCGACCAACTAACAATATCCTCCGCGCCCCATTTCCATTTGCTGCAATTTTATTCCAGAACTTCCCTCATTCATTACCTTCCCAGTGTGTGTGCCATACCATTAAAACCTCTTCACATTGGAATTGGCGTAGACAAAGTGAACGTGACTGGAGATCCAGACATCTTGGCCCAAATCGTAAGTGGGTCCTTGCCAATTTGCTCTGTGGTGAAGCCTTGAGTGCTTGTAACCTTGCCAGGCACCGTAACTGGGATTGTGGTGTTGCAAGTATTGCCAATGGTCGTAAGAGTAATGCCGGTGATGGTATGGGCGGTTGGGTTTGTAGTGAAGGTCATGCTGGGTGCGCAGGCATCTCTCCACATCCGTGTGGCAAAAGCGGTTGCGATCTATAAACCGTCAGTTAGCAATAATGAGAGCAAATGATATTCAGGAACTCTTACATCATCATGCTTGAGCGAAAGAATTGGCCAGGTCACACTATCATAGTCAGTGACTTTTCCCATCTAAATGTTATCGCGATTGAAACACTTACATTCTGATCATCTCCTGGACGACGGTCTCAACCCACGCCTGGAAGAGCGATAGTTTCGAAGTCACTCCATTGATGGTAGTGGTCCCTGCGGTGACGTAGTTCAAATTTGCCTGGTGGAACATAAACGGGTCGTGGTGAAGGCCGAGAAGATGTCTTGTATTGGTCGCCTTTTCAAGTGCGAGAAGATCATACCAAGTGTTTGTTGCTGGAACTCCGACGTTCGTGTCGATCCACTCGAGCACAGTGCAGGCGGGAAGTTGGCACTAGCGAAATTAGTCTTATGGAACGGTCAGCTTTCAATTACAGACTTACATTGTAATAGATATTGGTTGCCCAGCGAGGTGAGATTTGGACACCAGCGTAGCCATTCGAGGCAACTGTGCTCATGAGAGGCCACATTTCGTTGACCTATTGACGAATTTAATATCTGCAGGACTGGAATGAAGACTTCTCAGTTACCTGGTTCATCAAAACCGGGCGGGTATTATCTCCGACAACATTGACAATTCCAGCGGCAATCCATGCGCGGATGGCGTCCCCATTATGCAAACCAGTAATAGCAGGAGGCACAAGACCCAGAGGGCTAAACCTAGTGGCACCTGCAATGCCTACCTGTTTGAGCCAAGCCTGGTTCCATGTCAACTCCTGGTAGACGTCAAAGTAGGTCGCATTATCTTGGTCTTCGTGAGTAAATGTGTGTGATACGTGGGCAAATGCATTTAAGTTTGATGTCTTGGCCCACCAGGTCTTGAGAGCATCCAAATTTGTGCACTTAGTGGTGTACGGGTACGTGACGGGGGTTGACGGCCAAAGATTAACGCCGGTGCCGATGGGCTTCATGAATTCGAGTGGAGTGTCGATCTGATCAGGATATTCAATGGATCCAATTCCACACGCGGTTCCGGTTTGGTCGGCGTCTTCAGCATCCTCAATGTTGCCGTTGCCATTGTGACAGATTTCCATGAACCAGGCGCTGCCGGCTGGAAGTCGCGAGTTAACGGATGTCATCCAGGTTACGTGCTGTGCCAGATCCGCAGTAGTCACTTGATATGTAGTGTTGGCAGGACTGTAGATATCGGACTCAAGGAACATGTCGTCGACTGGTGAGGTTAGCATCTAACTGCAGCCATAATCGGGTCAGAAAATTGCATACTTTGAGTGTTCAGGTAGACCCGGCGGTATCCGGTATCTGTAAGACATTAGTACACCACAATCAACTCTTTAGGAGGTCGTAGTCCCGTACAAAGACCTCGGGTTGCCCAGTGAATCCAAGCATGTTGGAGGTAATTGGAGGTTGGTGACCAATCGGTGGCGAAACTGGTAAAGAATACCATCTACGAGGTGTAAGCCAGATACCCATTGATGCTTGAATACTGACCTGTTGTCTTCCTCCAATGTTGTTGATTACACCAGCAGTAGATGTGGTCGGGAATCCAGCGCTCGGTGCAAATTGGGCAAACTCAGTAGCAATGCTCGAATTCGAGATGGTAGCTGGGTAATGCCAAAGTCCAAGTGTGCTCATAGGCTGTCCACTGTCGAACCAAGGTTAGTATTGACATTGAAGCGACTTGACACAGGTAAACCGACCTAATCAAACCCGCGGTAGGGAAAGCCGTAGCATTAGAGATTGATACGGTTTGCTCCTGACCAGTGGCGCAACAGCCACCAATCGCGGTTGTACCAGAGTCCGCAGATGGGAAGACGTCAAGGCGAACCATTCGGACTCCGAAACTGACTTGATACTGGTAGAGTGTAGCCCACTGGGATGCACTGATTGCACTTTGGAATCCCGTCACATTTCCGTAATCATAGCTGACTTCGGACAATATGACTATGGCTCCGTAGTTCCCAACCGTCGCAGAACTGTTCAGGACCGGGAGTGTGATGCCAGCCTGTGGTACGACAACCAGCTGGTACGGAATGGCGTAGGCATTGAGACCGGAGTATGCTGAGTATCCAGAAACCGAATCTCTGGCAAAAACCAAGACTGTGCTGGAGAGAGTTGTGGCAACAGAAGCGTTTGAAGCTGGTGCAGCAACTGCGGCTACCACTGAGGTATTGGATGTGACTGCAAGTCCGTTGATTTGCGCAACAACAGGGGCGACAGGCGAAGCTGCTTGTCGGATAGCGGTCTGAGCATTTGTTCCAACAGACTCGGAAGCTACAATCTGGTTGTTCGCAGAGGTAGTTGTGGGTTTGGTCGAAGAAGCAGAGGACACTGCGGCTCCATTGGCACAGGAGAGAACTGCTGCCAAAAGAGCAGTCCTGAAGAAAAATTTGGACAACATTAGAACGACTGAGATGTAAAGTTCTCCAAACAAAGAGGAGTGAATGCGGATGAGAAGTTGAGATGGATGGGAATGAGAAGTTCAAGTGGATGAGGATGAGATATCAAGTGTATCCGAGATGGCTGCTGACCTGTAAAGCTGATAGTTGTTGATCAGTCGATTGTGGAGAAGATCAAGTCGGCTGCGACGAGAGACCCTCTTTGGGGCAAGACCACCCCCTCCTGCCGCACGGGAAAAAACAATAGCATCAAGGCAGTCTATCTAGGGACTATCCCGAGCTGCGAATCCGTTCCCAATCATCGTTCGTAAGCCACTGAGCCGAATGCTACGGTGTGAAGAAAATTGCGGGCTGTTGAAACACTGTAGCTTCTCAAACTATCGAAAAGTTGCAGAAAGCCTCAAAAGGTGAGGTATGATCAGACTTTCAGAGACACTGTTATGTGTTGTCCGAAGGAAAAGACTAGGATTCATCTTGGAATTGTGTGAATTCCCACATTTGTTGTGTTCTTGAAGCGGCGACAAGCTCGCTTAATATTTTTTTTAGTACATTTTAGCGCCAAAGAATAAACTTTGTGGGGCTTCGGCTACTCGGACCTCACCTTACCTCATTTATTTCATCAACAGCCTCAACACCACAGCGCCAACTCTCCCCACTTTACCTCGTATATGGCTGCAATAAGAAACATCAAAGTAAGCGCCAGGCTATCAAGCATTATACCCAGCCAGCCATGGAATCGGCCTGCAAATCGAGACACCACGGGTGGAGGAGGACCAGGTAGTATTGCAGCTCTCTCAAACCTCATACCATCGACTATGAATTCTGGTCATAGCTTCTTGCATACAGACCCCTGGTTTACATTTTGTCTCAGTAAATCCTCGTCCCTCTCACCCAGGCACCAAGAAAATGCATGCTATGTCAGCGTTCTCTCGTATCGGCATGAGCTCTGAGATGTTCAGCTCGCTATGTCTAACCCGTTGAGACCAGTGGCCAAACTGGCCATCTTCTCTGATCGCTCCAGTTGCATGATCGTCATGCCAGTTCGCGGCAAATTCTAATTCTGGCATCTATGCCAACTCCGATTGTTCTCCGCTTGGGGACCATCCAAGCCAAGCCACATATATCAGAAGTCATGAGGTAGGTTGAAACTAATGATCTCTGCTGCAAGCCTTATTTTCTTTGGCATCCATGACTCCACGTCTTCCTCCAGATCCCGCCCCATGGTCGAGATTGTTCTGACAAATGCGAAGTTCCAATATCGATATTATCGAGGCTGCGCTAGCGTGCAGGACCTTGAAGCAGGAACGGAATAGCTCTTTTTGCCTAGAGGCCGAGGTGCCTATCGCATGTTCAAGCAACAGATTGTGACAGTGTGACAGCTTCGAGACTCATTGATGAGTTCACGGCCTGTCCACGAGCCTTCATTTCTCTCTGCTGAAGCCTGCGTTCATCAATCGATCTCAAATTGTCTGGTTCATGGTAGAACACTCGTTCTTACTCTACCGTTAAGATGGTCCAACTATTGTACATTCATGCTGCAAGCTGGCGGCAATTGACACAGTATTGGTGGCAGTGGGTAAGATTCAAAGATCGCTGTTTCCCTGGTTTTGACTCTTCTAACTATTACAGGCTCTCATTGCAATCATTCTTGCGTCAACCTTGGCTGGTTGTGTGCATACTGTCTTTTCCGTGTCCAAGATACTTATCCGACTGCTTGCTGCCAAGGTATGTGCCAAATCTAGATATCCTCCTTTCCAATTCTCAGATTCCCGTCTCGTTCTGACAGGAGACTTTTTGTAGAAGAAAAAGTCAGATCCCATCGTCGAAATCGTAGTTGCCCATCTTCGAAAATACATAACATCAGGCTCACAATTGAGCCTCGAAAAGTCCGGAAGGCCGAAAATCTCATCTCTGTCGGTCTATCTGGGCTCTTTCCAAAATCCCGTCGTGTCAGATCAGGCACGCCTCCTACGCGGGCGAGACACGATCATACTAGATCCTCTGCAAACGAACATATTTGCGGCATTACAAATACTTGCTAATGATCTAGACCACTCTCATCAAGTAATTGGGAGGCTCGATCTGGAAGTGCTATTGAATCATCCAGTGCATTCTCATGGCCTGCAAGCATACTTCACATCTGGCACAGATACTGTCCTGGGTATCGTTCAGTCACGACTCAGAGATCCGGATGGCAGTAGCAATGGGTTTACTGGAGTACTGTTGGCGGGCTGGGAAGTTTTTCCAGATCCAATTCTCAGTGAGCTTAGCTATGTGCTCACCACAATCGGCCTTCACGTTTATCTCGAAACCTCTGGTCCAGAATTTCTCAGAGATTCCAAAATATTGGCATCCGAATCGATCTCTGGACTCGTCATACGGAACGGTTTGATGCTGCCTAATGGTGAGCGGCGGGACTGCTTTGAAATGGAGAAACTTCGTTTGACAGTGAAGGCTTTTGTTTCTCAAGCCTGCCTGAGAAACTTCGCAGTTTTGATGTGGGAGACATTGAACAATGATGCCATCCCTTCGCATGAAGTAATCATGAGGACTTATAAATGGTGCAGCTTCTACAGTGCCGTGCCCTGGATTGGTTCAAATAATTCTCTCTCTGATGCCTCGGTCAATGTTGTGCAATGTGAGCCTCTCAGCGCGTTTGATTGGTTGAAGGAACCTCATGTGATGGATCTTCATGATCTCTGGAGAAGAAGCTACAACAAACCCGAATCTGTAAGTCAACCAAGCTTGAGACCACCATTCAGTAGAATTGCTCATGCAGTGTACCTTACCGCTGACACGCCCTCAGTCTCAATATTCGGACCACAGTCGTCTTCTACCAAGTCTTCAGCTTCAATGTGAAGAGGCGCTCCATAATTCGAGCTCTTGCCAGCATGATCGCTCAAACACCTCTTTGGACGGCATCAATCCAGTCGCGGAGAGCCCTGAGTGGTTCATATTGGGAGCAGAAGCCTTGGGAGATCCGCTTTGTTTATCGCCGAATGGCAAAAGCTATGATGGACTTGGCTGCTTCCCTCTTGGCGTCGATGTCACAGCCGACGATTTCCAGGAAATATGCTCTTCTCAGAGGAACCTGCGAAAGTTGGACTTGCTGGATGCGGTACCGCATATCACTCTCCAGCAGTACGGAGCTATATTCGAGCAATTTCTTGACGATGCTGAGGACTCGATCGCAGATCTGAATACCGGGTCACTGCGTGCCAAAGACTCAATCAGGGAACTCTCAAAACTGCTCAAAGAAGCGCTGGATGGTGCCTCGGAGGGACTTCGCGTGTTTCTCGGTCTTCATTCAGGCTTTCAACGTACTTCCGAGAAGCGTTTCTGGGCTGTTTATTGCGCTTACACATCCATCGTTACCGACATTTACATTTCGAAAAATGCCCAGGATGTAATGGGAACAGTTCTCCACACCTTCCTGTCATGCCAAGGGTTCACCCGTCATCAGTGTTTCAATGCCGAACAAGTTTTTTCGAGCTGGAGAGATGCTCTCGACTTGCCGCACAACCTCCCAAAACGGATTGCTCATGACCTTATCTCTCTCTCTGCTGAAGAGTGCATAGTCCTTCTGCAACGCATTACCCTCGCTCCTGACAACGATAAATATCCACTCCTGGTTAGCATCAAATCTGCTGCTACTGAGCAATTGATCGTCAATCCAACCATAAATCAACTCAGGGCACAAAGTGTCGTCGATTATCTCAGTGGGAGCATAGATGTCGCAGCCTTGGTCGCATCACGCCTTGATTGGCATTGCAGATGCAGAAGATCTCATCCAGATATCGCAGCGGCAACATCCCTGTTCCTCGAGGCTGAAAAAAAGATTCTCCAGGCGCTGAAGTACCACGATCGGACCGAGCTTCAGACCATAACAAGCACTTTGGACCAGTACCTTCACCAAAACGAAATTTTTGCTATTGGCGATCTCTTCGCTTTAGCAGTATTTTGCGTCATGAGGAAGTTGGCCTTCGAGGAAATCTACACCGAAGTGACGGACAGAAATCCGCTTTTCAATGACCAGTCAGATCAAGCTGCTGCGTTCGCAGAACTATTTGCACTTGGTTCTCACTGTGAATCTTATTTTGACATTACGCCAAGTCAATTTGGAGAGCTTCTGAACAAAAAGTATCATGATCACTACACCAAAGACGAACATCAGCCTCCGGTGTGCAAGGAAAGCATGTTAGCTCTCCGTTCAGCCTATGCCGAAGCCGAAATTGACGTTGATCACGACTGCAAGGCATCTGAAATGCCTGCCTACCAACGCTTCACATTCCTCAGTGTCTTTGCTTTACCAGCTTTAATTGATATCACAATGTTGACAATGACCGGTCATGGGTTATACCTCAGCGGTTACATGAAGGTTGAGCAGCACCCCGCCACGGTGGCATTGATGATTTCACTCCTATTGTCTGGAGCCATTGGAACTTGGATTACCTGCGGTGGCACATACTATTTGGCTTCTATGGCGTTCTCCGCTATGAATTACTTTGTCATCACTCGCATCTTGGGAGGGTTTGCGTTTACCTTGATCGTTGGGCTTGTCGGCTTTGTTGCATTTTGTTGCCTCGCTTCGGTCTATTCTGGTCTCATATTCTTCCTGTATCTGGTGGCACTCACGACGTACCTCTCCCTGTTGGCTGCCCTGGCGAACTACCAGTTCATTGGGTCTGCATTTCAATCTGTAAGTTATCGAATTCTCTGTCAACATCCTTCCGTATTCCTGGATACTGACAGTCTGTTCGCCAGGGCCGCAAGGTGATTCTCCTCTGCATACCCATACTCTTCGTGTCTCCTGTTACGACAATGCTTGTTGCAAATCACGATGCTGCAATCTATCTTACAGTTATCTTCGTTTTTGTAACTCTACTATTTCTTGGAGTTCGACACACCGGATATCTTTGGACCACTTGGTTCCAGAAGGTCAGACTGGTTGAAGATGCGGAATTGAGAGCATGGTATCTCAATAAAGACTCCAGCAGTAACCGAGAACGCCTTCCGGAGATGACAGAGCCTGCGATCTTGAAGTTTGCTCGGGAAGATTTGACCCAAGATGTTATTGCAGAGAGAAAAAAATCTCTGTTTCAAAGTCACACAAGGGATGCGTTGGTCGCCCGATTAGCCAATGCTTATAGCGCCACCGAGTTTTTGATGGTGAATATATTCTGGCCAACTGATAGCATGTGTTGCTAATTCGTTGTAGGACTGGTACTGTCGGCACTCGAATCAGCCGAAACCGATTCGTTTTAGCTCTGCATGGAATGTCCAAACGAAGGTCGCGCTGAACTCACTGCAAAAGTCTCAACTTGGCATCCGCTTCCACAGTGGCTTTATCCACTGGCGTCAAGCAGGTGACGAGGTATGATAGGCTCATTATAAAACTTGAGATGCTGACTATGTACCAGATTGGCTGCACGATCTTATATTTTGTGATCGCTCTTCTGGACAAATGGCTGGCACTTGTTCAAGGTGGACAATTGCTTGGTCTTGGTGGGACTAATTGGCTGAGGATACCTGCTGGATTTGGCCTAGCCTACTATCTCATTGGTGCTGTTCTACTTGATTTCAACGCCTACAAACTTCACGAGTTGGCAGAAAATGACCAAGAAGAAGTTGTGCCATCTGACGATGCCCTTGCCTCGGCTTCCCGGGCCAAATCTTACAACAGAAAGAGGCAGTACTGGAAGACTTTATGCAGTTATCTTCTCTGGAATGTGTGGGGCTTGGCTACAGCAGCTGCTCTTATGTGGGTTTTCTCAAGTATTCCTGTTGCAAACGATCCTGATACCTCCCCATCCGTTGACGACCTCGGTACCTCCATCGCGGATCCTGGTATCCCACGTTACACCAATCCCTCTGCGACTATCATTTTTCTCTGCTACGGTCTAGCGTACACAGGTAAGTCAAAACACCCTTTGCTTCGTATTTCTTGGAGCTTGCTAACTGGGGTTTTTGAACAGGTCTTTTATGGTATCAGGTACATTGTCAATCAGCAGATCTTGATTGGTAAGATTCTAACACTCATTAGTACACGAAGATCTTTTGCGGTCCCCATGCCTTGAAGCCTCTGTTGATTGGTGCGTCTGTTGGCTTGCCAGTAGGATTCGTTCTCAAGCATGAGCTCCCTGACTTTGCTTATTCGAACATCATCGCGCTCGGAGCTGCAACCTGGACTGTTGCGCTATTGTCGTTGTGGGCTGGAAAGCTTGTCAAAGATCCAGTTGAGAATCCGCTACCAAGCATCGAGAGGTCTTTCCGTTCATACTCGGGCCCAGGTGAAGATCAAGCATGGTCTCAGCCCGAACTTCAGGCACTTCATGATGAGATTTGCAAGCTACCAAGTTCCCAAAGACTTCATATCAACACATCATCAGACTTTGGCCAGCAAGTAAAGCTTCGTTTGGCTCAATCCAAGTACACCAAACTTCCTGAACTTGCAGATCAAGCGTTTCCTGAAGCTGAAAAGTTGCTCGACCTGAGCAGTAGATTGTTTCAGGAAGGAACTATTACAGTTGAGCTTGTTTCTCTGGACAACTTCTCAAAATATGGTCGAGCGATGAGGGCTGTAAGCTCAGCTATCAATGGTACATTCAGGCTCCTGGTTGGTTGCGAGGCAAAACACATGCCGCATAACAGAGATCCACTCCCGTCCTTCTACCAAGGGTTCGTATCCCCAATGCAGAACGGAGTTCAGTCTGACATTATTGTAGTGTCGGAGAACTTCTGATTCAGGTGACTGCAGAATGCTTTCTGGGCTTCAGTACCCGCGACGCCGTTCTTGCGCAGAGTCTCTGGTCGGATTGTGATCCTCGCATCGATACCACAGGTGCTCTGGAACACCAGCTTCGACTCAGTGTCAACGCAGGTAACGCTTCGAACTTGTTGAAGTGCCTTAGAAAGCAGCTTTTGCAAGACTTGTGCCTCGGAATCGATTGTGATGTCGACTGGGAAGGTTTGCCGGAAGACATCCGGCGGTATCTCCTGAAGAGATGTCTCGGCCAGCCTTGCGATATCACTGACGACCAGATCCGCTCCCTTAGCGAGAAAGGGAATCGAAGCCACGGCTTGAACTTGGAAACATTCGTGGCCCGGCGAGACTATGCCGTCCTCCTCGGGACTTTGTCTCTCAGCCGTGCGAGCGCTTGGGTTAGTGGCGAGCAGTCAAGGGCGTCCCACTTTTACCAGAATCCTGCTCTGTCTTATTCCATGCTGAACGTCTTTGGCTCTTCCCCACCAGCTCCAACTCCATCGATCTATGATCGCATTATCAAGTACTCTGGCTTGATTTATCACCATGTGGGAGTCGGGTGCAAATTCTTCTCGGTAGCATTCGTCGCTGATCCCGAGTATCAGAGGGAAGTCAAATACACCTTCTCCTACAGTCCTCCTATGGTACAGACAATTACCCGGATGTTCTTCATCGGTATTTGGATGTGGGCAAAGGCTGTTCAAAAGCTTCTTTTGCCAAGGTTCTTGGTAAGCACACACTACATCGCATACGGTTTCGAGAAATTTACAGCGGTTCTCTGCTAACAAACGTCTAGTTCTACAAACGTGAAAACGTTGTTTCATTATGGAAGAGTGTCCAAGGTATGGAGGTCTCCCTCAAACGAAATCGCATCACGATTCGAAACCTCGACGGTATCTACACGGCGTTCATGCACTCAGTTGATCGGAACACCTTCAAACTCCTTCAATATCGTGGAGACCATCACGCCGAGCCTGAGGATGATATCAATCTGTGCGCTGTTAACATGTATTCGAATGATATGACCCTTCAGCGCCGCATCGAGTTGAACAAAGGCTCGATGGTTAATGATTATGTTTACGAATACCAAAATGCGGGCACGTATAGGAAGAGACTTTCAAAAAGTGACATTCTCTCATCTCCAATCATCAGGAGGTGTATTGCTGGACAGAATAATTCGCAGAATGTCAATTACAACTCGAAAGGTCAAATTGATTCCGGGTCTTGGATGAAGGATGGCAATCTTATCCGCTTCCAGTATCATTACCAGAAGACGGCAAAGTGTAAAGGCGCACTTTTGAGGGCTGAGTTTGTTCTGCCTCACATGAGTTGTACAGTCTCATGGTGTGCTCCACCTCGACGTCGGCCAGAGAAGCTTGACAGCTGGGTAAGTATCAAAATACTTAATGCAGTAGGTCTAATGCTAATGCAATGCAGATCCCACACTCTCAAGTCACTGAGGCTACATTCGTCATCAGTGCAGACGTTTGGGAGAGCAAGTACTTTTACGATCACAAGTTCCACCCAACGATCTTGACAACTCTCAACGGCCAAAGGGTAGACACACCTCCACTAATTCTGTATGATCATTTGGATGTCTTGAAAAAGCCCATCCACGACTCCTTCCTGGACGACAATCCCATCTTCTCATTCAAATCTATCAACCTAAACATATTCAGTAATTTTATGGGGGGGTACACTCGCAAGTATCCGGTGTCAACCTCCCAATCCAGGTCTTGGCTCTGGAAAGCTTGGAGAGAAGACTCTAGCTTCGATGGAGTGATCGCGCGCTGGCTCGATGAACGATTGCTGCGACGTGACTCTATGCTCCAGCCATATTGGAGGAAACGGGACCTGGGCAATTTGGATGCAGCTGAGGAGTTTCTCGATGAAAATAGAGATGCAGTCATGGCCAGCATCGACCTTGACAATACTATCTCCTCTTGGACTCCTCTTGCTATGAAGATCAATGACTTGTACAGTTTCGGTCAAGGCGGTGATGCTTGCAGCAGAACCAGGTCGAATGTAACGACACAAGAAGGCGACGAGACTGCCCTGCATGTCATAGCGGTGGATACCGGGACTTGGCCTAATGAGGTAAGTAATTCCGTACTTGCGAGGCTTCTGACATATCGCTAATGCTCAAATGACAGGGTGGCGGAGTGACTGCTTGTCGAAGCGATGTCATCAACAATCTTCGCACTATCAAGTGGCATATGGTTGCCGAAGCAGCAAATGATTTCGGCCTTCCCAAAAGACAAATTGAACGCAACATCCACTCATTGAAAATAATCCCTCTCTGGGGTCTCGACCTGATGACACCCACACACGGACTTTTTGCAAATCGCCTGGACTCCGAAGTCGAGCATACAAACACGCACGCCGCACTTCAAGACATTGAAAGAACCTTTGTTCCCATTCTCGCCGCCATTGTGTCTGGGGCCCGAGCTACAAAATTTTCTATGGCCAATGTCAAGCAAACAACCCGCGCACTCGTCAACCTCAACGCATACTTCAAGGACTCAAGACATTGGAGCGCCGCATGGAGAAGCGACGTCGTCAAGAGCGCTTGGCGGAGACTTTGGCTTTCCAAGTCGGAAGAGAATAAACGACCATCGTCCCAGTGGCTGAAAGCTGAATTGCCTACCTTGGGTCAACTTGACCAAGGCCTCGAGCTCTGGTCCCGCTATCTCTTCATCTTCTCCATTCCAATCCCGGACAAGATGCCAGCAGTATTCCAGGCCTCACATCATAGCATTAGCGCTTCCTATGGGATCGTTTGTAAGATCAAGCGGGGCTGCACCTTGCAAATTTGGGATCATGCTATCAGCTGGAGAGAGACAAATCTTTACCTCTCTTCTGTGCTGTGTCCCTTATCGCCGTTCGTCCGCAATTCTCTTCTAGGGCTGATGCGAGTCACGTCTGTCCTCACATTGCATCATGCCGACACAATCCTTCCTTGTGCTGACTTCTTCAATCCTAATTGGGAGATTGAAATTGGCACATGTCAAGGCAAGATTGAGCATCGCTCGGCGTTTGGACGCAAGATTGACCCAGTCGTGAATGGTATCACGGAAATGGAAGTAAGCTCATCATGCCCTAAATGACCGACCAAAGTTAAGACTTACACCCAATAGCGATTCGCTCCTATGAAAGAACTCAAGAGCCTAACTCCCACAGTCACAATGTTGTCTCACGTATGGTAAGTTTCAGCGGCACTTTCTCTCCTATATGCCTTCTATGTCACACATGCCAACTAATACACTTGCAGGTTTGCGAAGGATATCAAGACTGCCTTGCTAGCAGCCGACATCATTGTCAATAAGTGGGGATTCAAAGACTACAGGCTCGACATCTACGGAGCAATTGATAAGTCTCCGCCATACACCACCAGCTGCCAAGAGATCCTTGCAACTAAAGCTTTGAGAAATAACGCGGTTCTCCGCGGAGAAGGGGCTCCCTTAGACGTGCTTTCAAAAACGGTATGACCTCTTGCGCCTCGCATGTTCTCGAATAATGGCTGATATCCCTGATAGTGGGTCTTCTTGAATTCATCGGTATCCGAAGGCCTGCCGCTTGCGCTTGGAGAAGCAGCATTGACAGGTGCTCCGGTTGTATGCACGGACGTGGGTGCCTCGCTCAGCGTCTTGACTAATCCGGACGACGGATCATGCTTCAGCGCCATCGTAGCACCCAATGACGCCTTCGCCATGGCACGTGCTCAAATTAAGATCCTTGCTCTACTCGAGGAGTGGAGCTCCTACGCCGACGAAAGCTGCAGCTCTGATGCGACGCGAGACTCTTCATTCCCTGAGAATCCAACTCCAGAAGACGTCGCAAGGATCACGCAGCGCATGTATGAGCAGAGCGAGGCTCGAAGACACTTGGGCATGATGTCACGAGCCATCGTCCAAAAGTCTTTTAGTGGGGAACGATATCTGCGTGAGCATGAGCAGATGTTATGGATTGGGAAAGCGAGGAAAGATATGATAAGAGCCGCGAGCTCGAGGCCGACAACTCTTCTTCCCATTCCAAAGCCTGTTCGTCTTATCGAGGCGACGAGTCCACATGAGCAGACCGAGGTCATGCCTCAGGAGGACTCGTTGCCTTCTTTGGCGTTTGGTACCTCGAGCAGCAAACCGAGCATGATTACTGATTTCACTCCTGCTACGACAGCAAAGTTTGCAATTGCAGAACCGGAGTGGATCAAGAGACCACAGGGAGCAGTAGTAAAGATTGCTAATATAGGGTTGGGGAGAGATTCAAGTACAATGGATGGAATGAGTCAGGATGGCATTTTAGTCTAAGATAATGATTAATGTAAATTTCGTTGAATGCCATATTTTCCTCCTTTCCCTATCCTTATATCTCTGCACGAGATTTTTTTCAACCTATTATTTCGCCTCTCTATACTTGCTTCTCATAACATAACACAATTTGCTACAGTGTAAAGGTTCTACCAGTTATGACCTCATTAGGTCTCACGCAAGATTATGTAGCCTACATTGGAGTAGGTTAGAAGTAGGTTATAAAATCACTTTAGTAAAGGCCTAACGGGGTTCTACAGCCGAGGGTAATGCCCACTCCTCACATCCTCACTATAATAGCCTCTGCTGCCGCACCTTAGATCGGCAGCGCTTTGTCGCTTAATACAATTCTTCACTCAGTTATAGATTATCACTTACCTTTGTGACTCTCTTGATTACGTTAAGCCTATAGCTGAGTACAGCCTCATTACAATTTCACACTTTACTTAATTAAAAAAAAAAGTACCTTTTAAAAGTTTAAAAATATAATTCTTTTTAATTAATTGAATCAAATTTACGCTAACATTATAAT